>VMTU01000381.1:0-142113 GCA_016759055.1 Paramecium bursaria
TGATGTCATAGTTAAAGAAGTTGTATTTGTGTTCTGAACCAATATTCTTCTGGATCCAGGGGGGAAAAGTTATGCAGAGACAGCAATGACAACATTCTAATATGCAAAGTCAACTGTGTTAGAGATAATGGTTTTTCCTGCCTAAGCATTTACTTATGCAGAAGTAGGTGTGTACTATCTGAATAAGGATGATCCACTTGAAAGTGTGAGTGTAGGATTTCTCAATAAATATTAACCGAATCCACTGTTTGTGATGCTTAGAAGTAACCAATAATTTTGATTAAGAGCTAATTATATGACACTTGCAGGTGTTGAGCAATCAGAGGTAGTGCAAAATTACAATAATGTTTAAGTGCTTGTGATGCAGCCACCTGTGGTAGTACAAACTGCTGTTTATGTATTAATTAATTATTAGAAAGATGTTGTAGCTGTTGCACTAGTTTTTCTATTAACTTAGATAGTGAATGAGTATTAATATTAAACCTACACTATTCCGACTGCTGTAAAGTCAATACCAAAGAATCCAGCATAGTTTAGCAAAGTCTCTGAATTTGTTCCTGGTATCAAAGCTGTTTAGAAATTGGCTGGACTTATAGTATATGACCATGTTCTATAACCAGTTTATTCATTATAGGTGGATGTTATTGTGGGTGTTTGCACAGTTGGTGTTCCAGCAAAGTTGACACCGTATTTATTGAATACAGGCTTAATGCAAGAGAATGTATTATCTATGCTTGTTGTGGGATCAGTTTTATTGTCAACAAAAGAAATATTAACCACTAAGTTTTACTATGCATCTATTCCTATTGTAGAGTTAAAGTTTATTGGTATTGAGCCAACCCCACTAGTGGATTAGGTTGTACCAAACCTCTTAGTATAAACATCTGTGCATGTACAGTTTACTTACTACCCATTATATAAAAATGTTCCTCCAGGGCATTATGATAGGGCGAGACCTATTAACATGAAGACAATTATCATTTTCATTTTATTTTATTATTGAAATTCCAATTGATGCTCTCATTTTTTACATAGAAATAATTATTCTATCTGAAATTCTATCTGGACTTATTCTATTTGAGCTTAAATTTCATATTAAATTAATTAAAATAAATAATTAATCACTTGCCACAATAAAATGAGTACATATATTCCATCACAAAAAATAATATATATTAGATATTTGATTATCAGGGCTTCTATTACTATCAGGCATAAGAAGATATCCTTTATCAACATTAATATGAGATGGATGGATGTATAATAAAGTAGACTTCAGAATTATCTCATCGTTTTAAGAAAGCAAATCGAAGAAATTTATAATTATCCTATATTTGGTTCTCTAATATGCTTCATAAATATATATATAAAATTAAAAATGGATAAAAAATAATGGCCTGAACTTGTGGGACTAGACATTAACTAAGCAAAAGCAGAAGTACTAAAATCTAACCCAGACTTAAATGTTATATGCCTTCCTTAAGGATCAATGACAACTAGAGATTTTAGATAGGATAGAGTGAGAATTTTTCATGATGCTGAAGATAAAGTCACCTCAACCCCCAAAATAGGGTGAACAACAACGATGTGATAATATTATGCATTATATATCTGAATAATGAAAATCCCTATCTATGAATTAACTATATATAAAAAATTTCTAATTATAATCCTGACTTATTAATTTTAGGGAGGGGATATTTGCAACTATACCTGTATTATTAATTATGATAATATAATTTGATTATTTTCATAAATATTGAATTTAAAAATTAAGATATTATGTAAGGTCTCGAAGACTTTTAAAATATAAGTCTCGTCAATGGCGATAACTTTCAATCAACTGAAGGTAATTTAGCATGCAAAAATGATAAAGAGTTATCTAAAAATTAATAGAAAGAGATACTTCTGAATGAAGTAGCCAATACCAATTAAGAAGATTAAGAGATTAGCAGTATATAAAATTATGATAATTCTGAAACATTGTCATTGTCCTTTATTCAAGAAGAATAAAGGCAGTTATAACTAAGCGAATCCATTTAATGGGAGAAATTGCTAAGTTAATATGGGAAATTATTTTAAAATGGTGGAAATCGTAAAAATTACAAGCAAATCTGTAAATTTGAAGACATAATCAACCATCACAATAATTTGATAATCCATAAGGGCTTCGATAGTGTAATTTCTAGAGGCTATAGTTTTTAAATTAAAGACTGGATTGTGTTAAAAAAGCAATATGTTAGCATTAAATAAATTAAAGAAGCAGTTAATTAATATTTAATACATGATGAAATTTACAGAGAATATCCTGATTTTTTTCTTAAATTAATATAACCTGTGTATATAGAATAGGTTAAATAAGAACAATTAGTGTTTATTTCATAGTTAGAAGAAGGAATAGTAAATCTATACGATTATTCGCAGTAACATAAAATACAAGATCTTGAATTTTAACTAATATTTTAATAAATTTATGAATAAATTTAATTATTGCACAAAATGAACATAGCTCATAGAGATATAAAACCACAAAATATTATATTTGTTAAAAATAAAGGATGGCTACTTTGTGATTTTGGAGATTCATTAAAATATGAAAGTGCTTAAGGAATTTATAATATAAGAGGAACCTATTCATTTATTTAGCCTTAATTGTAAATATTAGCAAAAATAGAGGGAATTTCAACTAAATAAAACTTACATTACAATGACTTATATGCTCTAGCTATTACTCTGCTTGTGATAAAATTTTAAATTAAAAATTCTGACGAAATCACATAATATATAACTATGAATAGTGATCCAATAATCGGGGCGTTAATGTAACAAAATAATGATGTAGAAAGACTTATCACTCCCAATGAAGTTAAATTCATAGAACCATAGTTTGATATATATAAACAGTAGTAATTAACAAGTTAAAACTCAAATTCAATAGAATACTATCAAGCTTTGGTCGATGTTCTCTGTTGCCAGAATAATTTATTTCCTGAGTTGACATAAGAAATAATAAGAGATATATTAAATTAAATAGATTATAAACTATAATTAAAAGATTCAGAATGTCTTTCCTTTAATATTACATGTATTATGAAAATCAATCATTATGGTAAGGAATTAAAAAATTTATTACCATTCACTTTATTTAAATCTAGTAGGTTTTGGAAGATTATTATTGTTGAATTAACTTCAAGAGAGAATCAAAAGTTAATCCAATAAAGTTTTAAAAAACTGATAGGGTATTTGCACTCATTAGGTTATATTGAATTGACCTTAAATTTAGCAAAACTATTTTTGCAAAATGATTATGACTTCACTGTTCATATAATTGTTATAATTCTCTTGAAGTATTTGCAATAAGACGAGGAAGCTCATTATGAATATAATTAGCTTTTAAATAACAGGGAATATTTGTACATGAACGAAAGTGAACAACTTAAATTTATCCACTTAGTTAGGTATGAATTTCCTGATCACTAATAAAGCTCAGATAGACATTATATTGAAAATCATTTTGATAGACTTTTATACTTCTCTCATCTAATAATGAAAATAGATACAGATGAAGAATTAACTATAAATTAATATTTTCAAGATTTGCATAAAATGATTAATCTTAGAAAATGTGAAGAACATGTATTGGTTGAATATGAGATGTTACGGCTTCAAAGTTTAAATTTTTAAATAAATTTTATAAGATAAGCTATTAAGTCGATGAAATATTGCGCTTCTATTATTTATATGCAGAGATTTTTACGCTTGCAGTGTGAGGACCTAATATTATTGGGTAATAGAAAAAAACTAAAAAAATTAATAAAAAGAATGAATTAAAACCTGCTATTTAGCTCTGAATCTTCAACATAAATGTAAGTATTAACTTCATTAAAATTTATCGTTCTACTTAAAAGTAAAATAAATAAAAAAAAAAGAGATTCAAAAGTAATGAATTAGCTTTTATAAATAATAATGAAACTTGATAAGATAAAATTTAAGTTTTATCGACATGTTATTCTTGAAGAGCTATGTATCCAAATTAGTGATGAATTTTCTGATAGAAACGCACTAAAATACTTCAAATTATTTATTTGTATTTATAAGAGGCAATATTACACCTTTATAAAGGATTATCATTTAAAATTTTTCATAACAATCGCATTTAACTTCTTCGAGATGACCTTGAATAGAAAACGATACCAAGAGACTACAAAAAATGAAAAAGGTAAGTTCTGGCATTATAATGAACCTAATACTACTAAGAGATTAATCCATCAAAAGACGTGTAAAACATCAACAAAATAATTTTTATTTTAGTAATATTTACAAAGAAATAATTGATTAGATTGAACATTATTCATTCCTAATCCTTTTTTTATTCATTTAATTTAGCCTCCTCAGCTTATTATCGAGCTTCCTCTGCTAATCTAGCTTCTTCTGCTAATCTGGCCTCTTCAGCTAATCTTGCTTCTTCAGCTAACCTCAATGCTTCTTCCTCCTCTTCTTTCTTCTTCTAAATGGCAGCAGCAATCCTTTCTTTAAGCTCGTTTAGAGCATCAGTCTTATCCTCTGGTGTGATAGGCTCCTTGTTCACAGTTTCAATTTGATGAATGAGCATTACTATTTCTTTCCTAATTCCATCTCCCATTTCAGTAGCTACCTGATTCTCATGGACATTTAATGTTCTTAAATTAGGGTATTATGCCAATTTTGCAAACTCATCTAGCTTTTCTACTAAATTTGCTGTTAAGCTTAGATGTTACAGTGTCGGTAAAATAGGTATTTCCTTAATTGTTTGTATTTTGTTGGATCTTAAATGTAACAACCTCAATTTCGGTAGATTCTATAAATCATTAAAGCTTTCTAATAAATTAAATGATGCCCATAACTCTTCCAAATTTGGCATATCTTTAAGCCTTTGATTATAGAATTAAATACCCTTCGAATGAAACTAACTTATTTTACTTTAATTCGAGTATTCTAAGACTATTATGGCCCGTGAATCCATTAGCTGAAGATATCTAATTATTAGTCAATATAAGCTTCTTTAGTCTTGGTAAATTGATTTAGCTTAAATTCTATTCATGATAATATATTTTACTTAAATTTTATTATTATCTAGATTAAGTTCTTCCAAGAATTCATAAGTGTTCAAAACATTGAACGAATCTAATGAGTTTATTTGGTTGAATGCTAAATTTAAATGAGTTAAATATTGTATTTTTTAGATGGTTGAAACATCATTAAGTAGATTATTTGCGAAACTTATTTTTCTTAGAAATCCATATTATGGAATAATATCATAAAGAGATGATATTTTCTAACTATAAAAACATAAAATACTTTTTATTCACATTCAAGTTCAACATATGCATACTTTGATCCATCAGGAGTTTTACCAATTCTTTTTAGTGATGCTTGAATCAAATTCGATACCCTTAGGTGACCAACCTCATCTGGTGGATAGAAATCATCCTAAGGTTCATCTGGTTCTTCAGGCTCAACTTTTTCGACCTATTCAGGATTTTCACCTTATTCTTCATCACCTTTTTCACTCATTATATAATATTAAAAATGTTAGTTTTTTGTATGAATGTTTAGCATAATGTTTATTCAGTATTCTAAGCTAAGCAAATTTCATACTACCTATCAAGATTTCCTAATGCAAAATTCATCCTCAATCAAGCAGGAGGCACCATTGAATAGAGAGCTAATTATTTCAAGGAGCATATCAAAAATCTCAAATAAGAAAAATTAAGTTTAGTTGGTTTTAGTTTAGCTGGTTTAGATTTAAGGTATGCTCTAAGTGGAATGGAATAAGTTACCTAATTAATAACTGTTGGCAGTCCTCATAGAGGATCATATTTATCGGAAGCTTATAGAAGATAGGAAATTGGGAGAGGCTTCATAGATCCAATCTCAAGAGTACTTGGAGTACAAACTAAATACTTTGAAGAAGTTAACCCCTAGAATATGAGAGATTTTAATTTTGTTACTCCGAATAAAGAAAATGTTAAAGTATTTATAGCATATAAATAAGTATTACAGTATAGATGCAGAAACACTCTAAATTGGCATGAATGACATGTTTATACCAACATCTAAGTTTATTGAATAACATAAAGAATTCAACATCCCAACAGGATCAGATGGAGTCTTTGTACATAAAGAATGTAGATGGGGTGATCACATAGTGACATTAGATTGTGACCACTCTTAATTATTGGGATATACAACAGATTAACACTCGAATATTGTTTGTGATATAGTAGAATAATTATTATGATTAAATCAATAGTTAAGAGCAACGACAATTACCTATTAAGGTGGCTTTATTTCTTATAATTCTATCTCTAAAGGCTCCTATTTCTTATATTTATTCATTAACCTAAAGTTTAATTTATAATATACAAAATTATTCCGCATATCAGAAATCCAAGCATAGAGACTGTTATTAATGTATAAGCAAGTTTGGATGAATAATTCTAAACACCTCCTATTTTTTAAAGTTAGGTTGCTTTTGATATTATGTTATGTTACAATTTCTGTATTGCGATAAAAAGGGATCATTAATTCTCCTGAATTAAAATTATATATTTTTTGTTGGTTAAAACTACCATATTTATGGATCACCATTAAAACATCCCTATTCAATTTAATCTTGATCAAATATAAAGCAAATTTATTAAGCATAGTACGTATTTGAGCAGCCTTATTTTGTATATTATCCACCATTTTCTTTATAATAAAATAATAATACATTAGCAATTTTAAATGCAATCATCTGAACATAAATTATTGTATTACATCTGTTGTTCAGTTAATACATCATTCTTTTTAATAACTACATTAATTTAATCTCCTATATTATAATTTATGGATGGAATAATCTAAAGTTGCTAATTTCCAAATTTTTTATTCATTAAAGTGTAATCATTCGAAAAGTATAATTGCTATACATCTCCTTCCAATGTCGAATCTTCATACAGTTATGATAATTTATTGTAATTATTGAAATCTCCCTACTTTATTTACAATTATATTCTAGTATTCTACATGGATTCTGACCACTCTGAAATATTATATTTATCATAGACTAATAGATTGAGATAAATACTTAAACTTCGTTAATAGTTGCACATGAGTAACATTCCGAAAGATAGAATCATACATATGAATCCTAAAGCTCCAAACGTATAAAATATGAAACCTCTTTTTAAACCAGAATCTAATAAGTATTGTATGTACCTTAAACGACATTGAAAACATCAAGCTGTTGAATTTGTTACTAGATGCTTTTATTTTACATAGTAATATAACAAAACAAAAAATAATAATATTAAAATTTCAAGAATAGGAAATGGGTTCCTGCTCCTAGTTATCAAATGTGACATCGAATGAATTGTCATAATAATGGAATTCATCTTGATGTGCATTAGGAAGAAAGTAAGGTTTGGCCTGTTTATTCTCTATCTCCTGCCAATTAATCGATTTGAACCATTTATGGTTTTTTATCTTAATAAATGATATAAATACATCCTAAGCACCATTAGCCCCTAATCGAGTTTCAGGTTCTTTGATGAATAGTTTTTATAGTAGATCTTTCATATTACTAGTTATTGAGAGTTTGAGGTTAACGTTAGTGTTTTTGATTTTTTCGAACAATAACTCCCGAGTATCTGCAGTGAATGGTGATTGGCCTGAAACCATTTCATAAATAATTGCACCAAAAGTCCACCAATCAGCAGCTTTTCCATGATCACCAGCAAGTATTTCTGGCGCCAAATATTCTGCAGTTCCACACCTGGAGTGAGCCCCAGAATTGCCCTTAACTCCGCTTTTTGAGAGTCCAAAATCTATTAGTTTTAAATAACCAACTTAATCTATAAGAACATTTTCTGGCTTTAAACTAATATTTTATTATATAGTACTCTCTATAAATTATATCTCTACTATGTAAGTACTCGAGGGCTAGGAGTATTTGTGCTGCATAAAATTTTGTTCTTATTTTTTTTTAAAATTATTATAAATACTATTCTTCAGTAAATTTGTGTCGTAATGAGAGCAAGTAATATAAGTCGCCTCCAGGGCAATATTCTAATATAATATAGAACTTTTTAGTATTTTCAAATGCATCTTCCAATTTAACTATAAATGGATGTTGGCAATTCATCTATTAAAAAAGAATAGTGATAATAATTACAAGTATTTCTTATTCTTATTAAAATTGTTTGATGCTCTTTTAGTCTAGTTTCTTCTTGTTTATAACCTTCATAGCATAAACATTATTATCAATTTTTCGTTTGCAAAGAAGTACCTTCGCAAATGATCCATTTCCTATAATTGACAATAGGAAGTATTCATTTAACTTCGAGTTGGTTTCAGAATTCATATTAAAAATATTATTTAAAAAACGCTGTGGAAAAAAATATTAAAATTAAAAAAAAACCCACAAAAATGGCAAATAAGGGAGGAAAGGCACCAGCAGCTGGAGGTGAAGAAGGTAAGGAAGGAGAGGATAATGCAGAGCCAGAGAAGGGATGTTGTGATAAGTATGCTGAATGCATTATTGTTACGGGGAAAGTTCTAAAATATATAATTGACAGGCAGTCTATGTTTGCATAATTGCAGTCTGCGGTGCCATTAGAGCTTGCTTAGCATTCTGTTGGTATCCCTGTAAAGAGCGTTGCTGTGGCTGCATAGATAGTTGCGACAAAAAACTAAATCCATGGAAAGATGATGGCTATACAGGAGTGTGATATAATTAAAAAAATTAATTTTCTCTCTCTTTCTTTATTTAAAAAAAATAATGCAGGAAGATGTAGATGTGTACTTTAAAATAAATTATAAAACAGAACTTGGATGGAGTGTTTACATATGTGGTAATATCGATAAGTTTGGTAATTGGAAACCTATCAATGCTCTAAGAATGTAATATAATCCTGTAATATTTGTTAATATAATTTTTTTTTAACTAAAAAAAGGGTGGATGGTGGAGTATAATGATCAAACTGCCAAGAAAATAGGACTATCAGATTGAATACAAATTTTTGATTAACAAAACTAATCCTAATAATGATGATGTGAAATGGGAGAAGGGTGAAAATCGAATAATTGAAACCTATAAATTAGAATAAGATGTTAAGGAATTCTTCATAGGTATACAATATTATTTAAACTTCTAAAATAGAGGAAATATGGAGTTATAGAAGTATAAAGATAAAATTATCCTACAATATGACATGTCCAAACGATTTCATGTATGTTATAGGTTCAGATGCCTAATTAGGAGCATGGCAAACACCTATGAAGATGAAATAAACTAATAAAAATATAGGTTTATTTATAATTTTTATTAAGAAAAAGATGGAAGATTTACATAAAATTGGTCTTATATTATTTATGTTGACCCAGATACATTTTATTTCAGATACTATTATGTGATTAAGAACGAGAAGGAGAACTCTATGGTTTGGGAGAGAGGACCAGGTCGAGTCATAAAGTCTGGGGATTTGAAAAAGTCTAATGTGATTGATACTCCAACCAAAAGTGCCAATCACACCCTTAAAAAGACCAAGAGAAGATTCTATAAAACCAAGATTGAGTTTGATTATGCTAACCAAGGATTCAACTTTAAATATTATAAGTCTTTTGGCAGATACTACATTATAGATACTAATTTTAATTCCACATTTGATTATGATCTAATTAACCTTAATATCTATGTAGGTAGTCATTTTATTATTCTTAATAGGACCATATCCATAAAACGAAGATGATATATTGAGTTTGAAAAATACTGGCATAAGAGCTGTTCTCAATTTACAAAATCAGATAGATATGGATCATAGAGGTATAAGATGGTAAGACATCTAATAATTATACAAAAAACATAATATATAATTGGTAAATTATGAAATACTTGATATGAATGTTGAGGATTTCATTAAAAAAGGGTATGGTGCTGCAAAACAACTGAAATAATTGATTGATTAGTATGAGGTATAGAAAATTATTAACTTATAAGACAGTTTATGTGCATTGCACTTGTGGAATAGGAAGAGCTCCCTCAACTGTTGTTCTATATCTTATTTTATTTGAAAATTATGATATAGAACATGCGATGCAATTCGTGAAGGATAGAAGGCCAAGTTTCTTTAATAATTATTGTACTTCATATATTTATATAAGAAATGATCAAAACTGCTGTTCAAATAATTAAATCCTATTTATGATTATACTTATAAAATATAAGATATTATTGGTTATAAACTCTTTAATACTATTGTTATATATAATTAATATATAATATAGAGAGGATATCTTCTGAAATTTGTCTTTACGCTAGAAATTGTGTTCTAGATGGTCTAAGAAGTAATAACATGAAGACCCCAAGTCTAATATGGAACTAAATCACTGAGCCTATGTTATCAAATATTTACCCTCCATAATATACTATTTAGAATACTTTGTATTATTTTCAAAAAAATTAAACAACAATAATTAAAATAATAACAGCAAAAGATAAATATATAATAGTATTTTTGAAATAAGCAAAAAAATATAATATTTTTTTAATGTCTATGAATTATATATTAATCAGGCACCGAATCCATAGAGAGTTCTTCCTTATCTCTTGAGGGAATAGACAACATCCATGGCTGTGACTGTCTTTCTTCTGGCATGCTCAGTATAGGTAACAGCGTCTCTAACAACTGATTCTAAGAAACTCTTGAGGACATTTCTGGTGTCATCATAAATAAATGAAGAGATTCTTTTAACTCCTCCTCTTCTGGCTAATCTTCTAATAGCTGGCTTAGTGATTCCTTCAATGGATTATTTGGTGGTTTTCTTAGCATGTCTCTTAGCTCCGACTTTTCCGACTCCTTTTCCTGATTTTCCTGCTCCTGCCATTGTTCTATTTTGTTGATTTAATTTTATTAATGTATTTGCGCTATTGAATGTGAATTTGAATCCTTGAAAAAAATTCCATTTTTTGCTAATAAGCCAATCAAATTTTTTTATAAAATCATTAATATTAATCATCCAATCAAAACCATCTCTGAAAATCGTTAAATAAGACATTAAAATCATTCTCATAATCATTAACATAATGCATCAATTCCTCAACCATCTACTAATATCTATACTCCTTTATAGTTTTCCCCTATGCAATATACTTGGCATGAAAATCCAATAAAAAATAAAAATATATTGTATGAATATCTATCACTTTTAAAGTTGCACCTAGAATATTAATTGGTTGTCCCTAGATTTAAGATAATAAATTACCAACACAACAGATGAATACATCGATACCTTCCTCTATTCATCTATAAAAATATTCGTCTATCCATATTATTTTTACACCATGTTACACAAATACATTATTTCATCAGCCGTATCAATCTAAAATGCAATTTCTGGAATTTGAGTCTTAAATAAGTAACATAGCTTAGTTTCCAATAATTCTGCCTTAAAATTTATAGTCAATTATTTTATTAGTTTTTAATCTACATCTACAAGTGACTACGCAGATGCATTAAGAGAGCCATTCAAAAAGTTAAAGCTTGATAATCTGCTCATCACCTTAAATTGTGTTATGCCAGCATTTTAAACATCTGGATTTATTTATTATAACCCTACTTTCTACTAAGGTGCCTGCTAATCTTACTTCTATTCTGGATTAGACAGCTCAACTCTAATAACACTTTTTAATGAAACGAACTTGGGTTAACAAAATTCTCTAAATGTTTTAGGAGAAATAATATTTTTGTCAATAGCCTTCTTAGCGAAATCACTCTAAATGTCGATAATCTAATCAGTTTAAACAAAACTTAGCTCTTTCATAAACTAAGTCCATAATTATACTTACGTTAATTAATTACCCTCATGATTGTCTTATCTATTTTTATCTCTTTTCTTCTCTACAAGTTTTGCTTCATCAAGCATCAATTTCTTTAACTTGGCTGCTAAAGCAGGAGTTATATGATATAGAACCAATGAATCCTTAAGACTATTCCTCCAATATCTCTTCTTTATCATCTCATCAGTCACTAAGTGATCAATAAATAAAATATTCTTAGCTTTCAATTAGTTAAAGAAATCATGATCCTCATCTTGAATCCCAATATTCTCACTAATGGTGCTTGCTAAAGTAAATAGCAGTTATTATTGCTGTTAAAATAAATTGATTTAATACTTTCTAAAGGTTATTCTAATGGCTCCTGTATTAAGCTATGCCTTCAAAAATTTTTCCTGGTGTAATGTTATTTTGAAAGCAGAAATTAATGAATTCGTCGAACTTAGGTCTGATGACCAATACTTGATAATTCTCTCTTTGTAATAAGCATGACTCTATGGCTGTATCAAAATATAATCTTAAATTGTTTTTTAAATAAAGTACCCAAAATTTGCTGCTTGATGATACCCTTCAATTATGAATGACACTAGTTGTTTCAATATAATAATAGCATCTGTTTTATTTTCATATTTTTAATCTTTTTATTAATTTGTGCTACTCGCTGATTCTGATAATTTTTTCTCTGGTACTAAGTTCTTAAGATCAAAATTAAATTCTTATATCTCCTCATAACAATCTAATGTTTCATAATAATAAGTATATTATAGTTCTCCCAATTTCGATTAATCTTTCTTTTCTTTAATCTTCGCCATTTTAACATTCGGATGATATGGCATTCTATTTAATAATTATAAGGAATACTTGAATTGAATCTTATCCTAGACAATCCAGTATTGCTTTAAGAAATGATTCTAGAACTTACTCCTAAGTTAGAAATCCTCTTCTATTTGCATAATTTTTTTCAATATATATTTGTCTTAATAGAATAATATATTAGAATAAATATCAGGGTGATTAAATTGGTACTTACTAGAAACTAACTCCCTTAGATGACTCATTCTTGAATCTTTCCTTACTACTCATGATACCTTTTATGGGTGATTCAGATTAACTATCTCTATTTGTTGTCGATAAATTATTCTATACAGCTGGTCTAGACTATTATATTTATACTTTTATACCTTAAATAAATAAACCAATATAATTAATCCAATGCAGCTGCAAGTAAAAAAGCATAACAAAGTGGTTCTTAGTACTTTATATTATTCATCAATTTTCCTCATGAAAAAGGCCTTATTATTAATGAGTGCCACTAAGCACTGACTAAATAACTGAAAGAACCATTAAAATATAACGCAATGGATCACACCAATATCTGGTATTTAATTAGGTATGATGGAGTAAATGAGAGTACCAATACCTAATGAATATCCAAAATAGTATACACAAGACCCTACTATTTATATTAATTAATTATCTTAGATTTTAAAAAATGACAGCACACCTAATCCTGCTAGCAATATACATTATCCAAGTATAATTAATATTTTCTTTTAAATATATTTAGCTACTGCAGCATTCGCCACTATGGTGATAATACTCACAATTAGCCCATATTTTATTGAGTTATAATCTTATTAGCCCACTATATCAAAATCCGTTGTAATTATATAAATTCCTGTGATTTCTGTTATGAATACCAGAAGTACACATTAAAAATATTTGCTTATATAATTATTCTTATATAGATGATCTCCCTCAAAATTATTCAATAAAGTATTCATAGTATTAGCTATAGGGACTTTATCATTATGAATTCTTTTATAGAGATTTTCTCCCTTCTTTTCATTCTTCTTAACAAAAAAATAGTACTCTGGTGTATTCTCTGTAAATACCACACTAAATAAAAGTATCCTAACCATACTGAATATTATTGGTATCAGTTATAACATTAGATAGTATTCATATTGATCTTATTTTCCTTCTGTCATCAATAAACCAAATAGATATCCAAATTGCAATGATAATGGTATAAGTTTCGAATATAATTGTTAACTACTCTTATTAGTCATCGACTTTATGTAAACAGGAGCTAATGCCATATTAATTCCACATGATGTTCCAGTTAATATCTAAATATACTTTTAAATTACTCGTGTTATAAAATACAGGCTTAGCCTACTCTCATCTGTAGCTTTGATGCCATTCAAAATGAAGGTGAAAAAAGTAGAAAAAATATAAATGAAATCTGCAATCACAAATATCACTCTTGGTGTCGCTAATTTGACCAATCTGCATAAACATATTAATACTATATTACTAAATATGTTCCAAAATAACATCCAATCGTCAACAAGGAGGATGCCAATAATATTGTATTTGAACTCTATTCTACATTCTTATCATTAGTAGTTATTAATGCCATGTATTTTGAGTTATTGAACACTATTTGCTAGTACGTTAACTGAAATAAACTCAATGTGGCCAAGAAAGGATAAATTGTTAGAATCATATTATTCTTTAATTATATTTAATTATTTTATTATATTCTATCTATTGGAATAAATATCAGTTCAAGTTTACTAAATAGTTCAAACAATTTATGTCCTTATCATTATAATTGCCAATAATGAATTTTCTATTTTAGAACTCTTTATATATTCTTCTTGCGTTCTCACAGTCTCCTATTGATAATAAGTACTTAACTAAAATATAATATTTATTTACTGTATTTCCTGAAAAACATTGGGTGAGAATTGATCTTACCGATAGACAACTCAAATTCCTAAATTATTACATTTTTATCTTTCTTCTTAAGCTAATTAACTTTGGCAGCTATATAATGAACAAAAGGGTCTGATTTAATTTTATTACTTATAATTTCATATTACTGAGTTAGCAAATCTGCTTTTTTCATTTTGTAATAAATTTATGCTCTTCTTATATCGATATAATATTAGCTAGGATTATATTTAGTCGGGTTGTTCAATTTGGTTTTAATATTTTATAAATAATTTAAGGAGGCAGGAAGGTTTTTTTCATCATAACTGTACTCTGAGAGAATTCTATCAATCTTTTGTGATAAACTAAAATCACTATCTAACATATGTTAATATTTCATCAAATAAACCTTCTAGATACCAAGTGTGTTGACTAATTATAATAAATAGTTACTGATTAACTCCAAAATTAAAGATAAAAAATAAGTGTTGTCTTTGTATATGTTTCTAATTTAAATACATTTTTAAAATGCTTTGTCGACATTTTTTTTCTCAATTTCTTATATTACTTCATTATATTATTTAATAAAATCAGGATAAGTATCTATTCGAGAAGATTCAGTATTAGAGAATCTCTACTAAAATATAAATTTATTTAAATTTTTGATCATCTTATAATAATGACAGGAATCATCCTCTTAGTTTTGTGTGGAGGTCTATACTAGATACCTAATCCTCATCATAAACAATTATTCATTGTAAGCCAAGTGATAGATGTCTTTTTCATTCAAGGTTTAACTTAGATGATATTTCGTGGTGGAGGCATTGTATCCTCCATAAATAAAACTTAGGAATTTGAATAGTTCTACACATTTGAAGGAATTGAAGCTAAAATATAGAACGTTTAGAATTGTGTTGATCTTTTGTCAGCGTTTGTACTCTTATAAACATGGATTGAAACAATTTATTACAAGGTTATCGAATTGAGAGTATTTCATTGTCCCTAATACAATTTTGGATGTGACTTTAAAGTTCAGTAAAACCTCAAACTATCATGCTCTGTTGTCTAATCTATTAAATCGTTTCACACAGGGGTTATGGTTCTATCCTGTGATCTATGCAAGAAATCATCTCATAATATCTGCTGGATTTCTCAGTAATTTTATGCAGTCAACTCAACTATACTCTAATCATTTAAATACGCTGATATTTTATTTTAAACTTATAATATAATCAGTGTAATGACTTTAAATTAAATTAAACGGTATATAAAAGTTTTGAAGCCATTAATCAGAATGACACTTTGAGAAAGATAATATAAATAGAAAATGTAGGAATCAAGTTATAATGAAAGAGTTGATGAATGTTTAGAAACTATTTTCTAGCACCTATGGAATCTTGTGTGCAAATGATTATTGCTTGTGTCTTAATAAATACAGAGAATCAATCAGACACTAAAGGTGATCTTAAGAAAAATTGTGAAAGTCTAAATAGTCTTGCTGCTCGAGTGATTGAAATTCTCTGCATAGTTACATAAAAGTAACCATAGACAGAAACCGATTTATTTCAAAAATATTCAGTAAAAACAGGCCCAAAAAGCTGAAGATCCAAAGCGAAATTAAATTAGAATTGATTGAATAAATTAAAATAAACATCAAGAGATAAAGATTAGAAAGAAGAAGGTTAGAACCAATTCAGAAATGAGAAATAATGATTTAATTTATATATATGTTTCTTCCACGAAAGGGTTATATCATAATCATCATCACCATCAATTATAAGCAGAATTATAAAATTTTAGAGCTATATATTATTTAATAAAATAGAAAAAAGATATTTTTCAATTCAGTTCTTAATAGATATTTCTAATATATTCTTCATTTATCGAATTAATCATTAATAATGCTATTCAATTTCTTCTTTTCATTGTGGTATGCCTACACCAGACAATTACGAAGGAGATTGTATACTAAAATATTGGCAGACCTTAAAGTGATGGATAATATATTAGAACATAAATTGCAACAATAAAACCAGGATTGTGGTAAATCCTATCAAGAGAGCTCTACAGAAAAGGACATTTATTCCCAGAAATGAACGAATTTGATGAAGGTACTGAATTCTAAAAGGATTTCGTTCAACCATATTGAATATGAAAAATTATTGCAATATATAAAATTATGTTAGAGGAGATCGAATAATATATTAAAAAATCAGAATCCCTCAAAGTTTGCTTATCTAAAATCACTATAGATGAAGAATTATTTCACTAAAGCAACATAAATGATCTTGTACCATTTACTACAAACTTTCTAGATGCATACATATATGAACTTAATCCTAGGATCGATAAACAATTGTAGGTTCCAGATGCTAGAGATATTTTTGATGGAGGACCGACCATTCACTGCATTCCCAGGAGACGATTGCATAATACATACAGAAAGCTTGAAGGTTAGATTAAAATAATCAAATTACATCTCAGTGAGCAAAACACTTCCGAATCCCATGCTTGATATATAATATCCAACAAATGTGGAGTAAAATATTCTTTAATAGGACGATTAAATTCAAGTTGTTCAATATTAGGTGGGCTATGGGGAGAGTGAATGCACAACTTGGTAGATAAAGACTGGATCTGATATAGATTTATTTAAGATCAGATATATCATTAATAGATCCTTCGAATACTTAGGGTTCTTTGCCTTGTGAAGGAACTTATCAAAATTGATTATTTTAAATAATTTATTAAAATTAATGAGAGTAGCTGATATTATGAACACCATTGTCCAAAATGGCGAAGTAGTTAAGGAATCAATCGATAAATTTATGGTCATATTCAATGCAGACATAGATGGGTTCCTGAAAGAAATCGAATAGTGTTTCCTTAAAATTATTGATTAGCGCAATAATACGAGCGTAAACGAAAAAAAGTTATTCGAAATCCTCTTAGAAAAGCTTACAAAGGCCTTAGTTAAATAGATGCATGACTAAAAGCCCATTTTAAATACCAGAAACTAGAGTAACTTGGAAATAGGCAAAAAGTATTCATTTATTTGAATTATTATAGAGGGATTCAATACCTAGTTTTATTTTTTTCTACAGGTCTGAAAAGCATAGTATTCACTATTAAAACCACCTGTACTCGCTTTCTCTTGATGGTAATAAGAAATCTCTCCCAAAATGATCTAAATCATATTGCTAATGATAACATAGCGTATGAATTACTAAATTTATGCATTTCATTGTTCAGAAACGCTAAAACTTTGAAAACAGGTAAGACATTGAAAGCTCTTGCTATAAAATTAGCTTCCTATTTGCAATACATCAACTATAATGACAGAAAGACATTAAGGGTTAGATAGGCAATATAAGCATTGAAGTCTGAATAATTGAAATGCCTTTGTGAGGATGAAGACAAACAAATAAGATTGGATTCGATGATAAATATAGAACTAAATGACTTTTCTTTCAAATACTTGATACCAAGACTAAGAGATGAACATGAGGTGGTTGGGTACTTTTTCCTTAAGAAAATATTCAAACAATAGTATTAAATTTTTAAACTACCCTATCCTGATTTATGCCAACTATTATTTGATGGGTTAACTACTTTGTTTAAATAAGATGAGAGAGACTTGACTAAATAAATAATTTTGCAGTGCTTCCATATGCTCTCTGATGATCCAACCAAAGAGACTAATTTTGATAAATTAATTGAAGTTCTCTAGTTTGATAAATTACTAGTGTAATTATTTGTTTATAAATTAGATTCCCATTTCTTTTTAAAGCTATGAGAAGGGTTGTAGAAATAGTTATATAAACAATAGATACCTAATTCACGTAAAATTATTTTATTAATTTGATGCAAAAATTTCCCATTATTACTCAATGCCAATTCACCTTTATTAGAATTATTGGAGAGCAATTTAAATTTAATAAACTGAAAGGCTCTTTTTAAACAACAGTTGAGAAACACTTTCCCTCAGGTTTTTTAATTATTAAAGCATTCGAAATATCAAAAACCTTATTAGAGAGATTTGAACTAATACAAATAGCGTTACTGAATATTAATATTTAAGAATCAGACAGGGATATGGTCTTGCACTACTTGTACATGGCCTCTTAAGGATGGGATTAACTAACCGCATAACTTCCTGAACAATTTAGTGATGTTTATCATAAAATTACAGAGCAACAATTAACGTCCCTATGGTTTTCCTAAAAACCACAACAACCTTAAATAATTAAAGATCAATATGATTTAATTTATCCAGCCTACTAAGCCATATTTGAGTTGACAGATTCATAAAAAATCTTATTTGAGTTTACAGTTAAAAGTGTTCTAGAAAATATTGATTAAACTAAATCAGATTTTAACATAGAGCCACTTTAAATCAAGGCTTAAGCACTTGACGCTTAAATTTAGAGTTTGAATGAGGAGATGATTAAATTATAGAAGCTTAAAACTGATTACAGTCAGGTGAAGAAATTGAAGGATGAGGTTTTAGATGAGCTTGATTTGGTTATAGAATAAATAAGTATTTACACTAAGACTTGTTAAGATTTAGATATTTTGAGTTTTTATTAGATAGATGCATTTGTTAGAGCAACCAGAATAAGGAACTATGATGAAACATAAATAAATAGGCTATAAACTTTGCTCTTAGAAATAAGTTCCAAATATGAATCTGAAACTGATCAGATTTGCTTTGTTGGTAAGTACATGGCTTTGAGATGCTTAGGATACATTTGTGTATTCGGCCTATCTAGAGGGATATTGAATCACTTCTTTAATTCATTATTACAAGAGAAACCTGAGGATTAGATTGACAATCCTGCAATAATATGTATTGCTAGAACAATTTTTGATTGCCTTCTTATGTTTAGAAAGCTCCCTGTAATTGAAATCATGGGATAGCAAATGAAAACAGAATAAATTTTCAGTTTATTAATGAGTTATGCGATTAAATCATAAGGAATGGTTCAATGTTTGTTCTTAGAGGGTATTTGCAAATTACTAATACACAATAAGTTGCCAGAACCATAGAGATGGGTAGCTGTTTTACTATTTATATGGCATAATGATTAAATAGCTAAGAGTGAGAAGCAATAATACATCTTAAACAAATTTTTAAGACTATATGTCACTGCAAATTCATACAATCTACTACAATTCGAACAGGGCTGTGAAATATTCTTTGCTATATGTTGCTACATAAATTCAGAGAAATATGAATTTACGAATAACATCTTGAATAATAACGTAACAAACAATTTTGGTTTGTTAAAAGTTG
Source organism: Paramecium bursaria (assembly GCA_016759055.1). NCBI lineage: Eukaryota > Ciliophora > Oligohymenophorea > Peniculida > Parameciidae > Paramecium > Paramecium bursaria. Next base: position 19,875 of record VMTU01000381.1, read on the forward strand.
CTAGAGTTTCATCCAAAGTTCTCAATTATAAGGACAATATCTAGTCTATTATTTAAATGAAAAGAAAAATGGATGACGGGTTTATTGGCCCTTAGGAATTACTAATTATATTTATAGCTAAGATTATAGCTGCTTATGGTGCCATCTGGATGAAAAATATCCTACATTGTGTGATCAGAAATTGTGATTTCCTAAAATGGTATGACACTGTTGGTGATGAGATTAACCCCAAGAAGATTAAAATAAAACCATATCTATTGCAAGTTTTATCAATTTATACAAAGGAATTGATAACTAGATTAGAGAGGAGCAATTCAGATATTAAGTATGAAGAATAATTTTTAAAATCGCTTATCAATTTAGTAGGGAACGAGCCTTCACAGGAAGCTTTATAACTAAAGAAAATTATTGAAGAATCCATAAAAATGAATTAAGCAATTTCTAATAGTCTGGTGTAATTTATGAAAAGTTACAAAATAATTCAAAGGAAGGACCGATAGGAAACGGAAGAGGAGGATGACTTGGATTTTAAATTGAAGTAATCTCAATCTTAAAATTCAAGAAAGAGAGTTAATATTTTAAAATGAATTATAATTAAAATATGACATAAGTATGAGACATCCAAAGGTATACAATGAAACAAATAAACAAATAAACTAATAAAGATCTAATCTCTTCTTACAAAGCTAAGAATTATTTCTCTGGTTATGGTTCACCATCCAGTCATGGGAATCAGCAATCTAAAATTCGTCATTAGGCATAATAAGATTTATAGTTACTAGAAGAAGGTTGTATTTAAATCGTATTTTGAAAGATTACCATCTCAAGAGATCACAAATATTGAGGTAAATTCAATGAAAAGATGTAATAAAACTTGCATGAGTTACAAGAGCGGGTGAAGTAAAGAATTAAAATAAATAATCAATGATATTTAGAATTATATATTTACTCTTATCCTTGACGAATACTCCTATAAATCTATGATACACATCTTAAATACACTCATTCTCATTCTCATCCATCATCAAGGTAATCATGACAACCACTATTTCAATATATATTGGAATTATGTCCCATATATTTTCATTGTGTATATTGTTAATAAAATATATGGATTATCAAATTTGAAACTATTCGTTCCTATTTTAAACGGAGGGTAGATTGTACAAATTTCAAAAAAAAAGTGTTTGTAGTTAACAATGCAGTAGCTTTTCCTCTTCTTTTGTAATTTTATGAATCTTAAGAATTTCAAAATCCACTCTTCATTGTTTATTCAAAGGAATTACTTGATTGAATTTTACTAAAAAATAGTCCCCTCTGAGTTAGTAATTCATAGTAAAAACACCCTGCACTAAATATATCATATTTATCAAATCTAGGGCTAAGTATCCAGAAGTGTCACATTTTCTCTAGGAAAATTTACATAATCCCAACTAAGTAGCTATCTAATGCAGGTATTGCTGGGATTAAATCTCTATTGATTATGGATTTAAAGTGGATGTACTTTAAAGCCTGCAAAATTTGCTATTTTATATTAATAAATACTCTCATATTATTGCTTTTTTGAAAAAATTCAAATATTCAGAGAGCTAATTGATTATTTGGGCTTTTCTCTATAACTTACCCATGTTTGAAGAATTGTTTCAATTCAAGGAACAATATGCTTTGGTTTTATACTTTGTAGTTTTTTCATCTTTGTACTTAATATAAAATTCATTTTTGGTGTCAACCATAACACCTTACCTTAATCGAAATCATATTGAGAACTAATTCCAAGAGTATTTTTAATATTCATATAATCATATAACAAAGATTTTATTTTTTGTTTTCAAAACCTTGTGCTTATTCTTTGATGCATTATTCAAGAAATTAGATGTAGCAACTATCTTCTTTTGCTTTCTACTTTTTAGTTTTTCCTCCTCATCCATTAAGTCTTCATTTTCATCATCTATCTCCTTGTAACTCTCATTCATGTCTTTATAGAATTAACATTTCATTTTCAATATCTCATTATCATCGACTGTTAATTGTGGGCTAGCGCTTTGGAATTTTAAGAAGTTTTAATATGTTGTAACTTTCATGACTCTCATTGATTCCCCATTCTAATACTTTATATCATTGACATATTTATATTTCTTAGACTCGGTGTTTGGTCTAGTCTTCAATTATGTCAACATGAATTATGTATTCCTCATAAACTATGATGATAATTTGCCTGAACTGGATTAAGGTTTTATAATTGGTAAATCCCTTTTTTAAACTTTTGGTTTCTTTTTAATATTAGACTCAATTATATCTTACTACTGCTATTCTTTCTAATCTCCAAAGGCAATCATAAGCCTCTGAATCAAACCTTAATTTTATGGAGGCTTAGGTTAATCAATTGGTTCAGGAGCTTCCAACTTTTTTCTCATTAACATCTCATCCTTTATCTTTTAATTCAATTTAATGAGTTCCTCCTAGATTGGCTTATTGATTAAGCTTATCTTTTATGATTGAGATTGCTAAAATCTCCTTAAAAAAAAAAATTAAAAATTAAATATTTACTTTTTTTCCTTTGTTACTACTTATACCTCTGGAACTGCAAATCTTGCCTAAATTATCTTGTTTAAATCTTCAGTAGCATCCTTATCGAAATATTTGTTCATCAAAAATCTAACCTTTATTCGTTCTCTATCCTCTTCTGTTAGATTTTCCTTCTCGATCTTCTTCAATTAATCAAATACTGATTCTATATCCTTTAGTTTCTAACCAACCCAATCGTATGGGAATTTCCAATAATTGTACTCTCCGTATTTGGTTAAGTTTATATCTGCCCATAAATCACCTTTAATTGACCATATTTTAAAGTGTTTATCCATACTTGAGCTGATGAAAGAAATGGGATCACGGATTTTATTAATTTTAACTATTTGGAGAGTATGTGCTACCCATTATCTTAACAATACAGCACTTAAATTGCATATCTGTGGTTATTGATACGATTTTTCATCCTAAACTAGGAATGTTTCCACACTTTTCGAAGCATCTACTAAGTCTTTTCTTTTTAATTAATATGATTAGTTTTTTCTTTGTTTATCCTCCTCTTTGATTCCTTTTCTCTATATGAATTCAGTTGCATTTATTACATGCATATACCCCTTCATATCTGAGGCATATACGAATAATCTTCGTTTATTAATGTTCTTTTCTGCATCATAAATTTAGAAATCCTTAGTAAATTAGTCAATTTCTTCTTAAATGTTAGTGCCTTTCTTTTTATTTTACTCCACCATTGGAGTCTTAAACTCTGGTAATGGTTCTATTCTTTATGGGGCCTAAGTGATGTCCGAGAATACAACTAATGATGTAAACGTGTGTGTGGAGTTGATCCTTAATAATAAAACTCTTTATCTTAATCCCCATATATTTAGGTGAACACCCTAAGCTGAAACTAATATAGGATACGGATCTGCGAAATCTAATGCAACTAATTCACTATGTTAGCCCATTAATACTCCACATAGTTTCGATGTCTCAAAGTACCACAATGAAATTTAACAATTACCAGATCCGGTAGCTAGTATAGTGAAATGTAAACTATAAGCCATACACAATATTTCAACCACAGAAAACCTTGATTAATGAGCTTTCTTCAGGATCATTTTCATCATAAATTCTTATAGTTGAATCTAGGGAGGCAGAAATTAACAATTTCTCTTCATGTAAAAATATCATAGAGCTAATATCTTGTGTATCTCTTTTCTTGATGGTTGCCAACTTATTTGCGAACTCAGATTTCTCAATTTAATTATGCTGATTTACTTTTTTGAGAAATTCGCCATTTTTCATATTTTATTGCCTTATCAGACCAGTGTTGTCAGAGACAAAGAATTTTCTTTGCCTTCCTCCAAAGCAGAGTGCTGATACATCTAATTGCATCTTATAATAATTAATTCATTAACAACCTTTTTCAGTTTTCCGCTCATCGCATCGTAAATTCTTATATCTATCTTTGTCAGCACTACAAATGCATTATAATACACATTGAATTCTACTACTATTGGATATATTTCTTCATTAGGCCCCTTTTATTTTGTATTACTTAAAGCAGCATTATGAAAATAATTTAATCTTTTGCCCGAATAAACAAATCTATCACTTCGAGTTATTATGCAGATATCAGTTACCACTGATGGTTGGTCATTAGGGAGAATTTGAACGCTGCTCATGCTTCTAATATCCCATATTCTAATATTTGTCCTATCATCAATACTGACACAATTGGGAGAGTTTGGTATAAATCTACATGCTACAACTAGGGTCATATGCCCTTCTAATTTTCCTATGTATGCTCTTGTGATGGAAACTTCAGGACACCAAACATTAATGAATATCTCTAATCCATATGATATGAGATTTGATCCATAGTCTCTATTGTATGAAAGGCCCAATACAATTCGAGTATTTGGTTATGGGGATTTTAGTTCAGTAATTAGCTTTTAGTCTTACAAGTCCCAGAGTTTGATTTTCCCATCATGTGAGGCACTTGCTATCATTCTCGGAGAGACCAATTCGACTATTTCTGTGATAGGTCCCATGTGTGCGCTTAAGAATTTTGTCATTTCACCTGGTTGATCTCTGTCGTTAAATTTCATATTCCATCCTCTTATGTTGTAATCTGCGCCAGCTGTAATCCAAATGTTGTGGACTGGGAAAAACCATATTCCTGTCTGAAGGACTTCATACTTGAATGATTTGACGATTCTTTGAGAGTATGAATTTTCCCAAAATATGAATTGTCTATCAGATGTGACCGCTGCAATATAGATGTCGGTGACATGGAAGTGCAAGATAAATATTTTCCCTTCGTCCATAGGGGGCGATAATTGAAAATTCCTCTCCTAACAATCTGATGAATAAAATTTCAGTATGGATGAATTCTATTCCAAACAGATCACATTATCGTTTATTTGTGAATATAAAATCTAAAAATTACATCTTATTTATACATTCTTTATTAAAGTTTTATGATATGATTTATCATGTTCTTATAATGCATCGTAACGTTTCGATTTACGTGAATAGGCTCTGTCTAGTACTTCTATTTCTGTCATCTCTCTGTCTCGTTCAAATCTTGCATCATACAATTAGGCATCCTTGTTTCCAATTACAGCATCTATTATGTATTATGTGAATTCTGCCCACTCCATATGACCATCACCATTTATGTCTATGTCAAAAAATAACTTAATTAATCCATTAACTAAATCATATTTGTCATCAGGGGAGTGAGAAATCGCGCATTTCATCAACCAGATGAAATTTGGCAATTCTATCCCATTAGGATGCTCATTAAACTCTTACTCTAATGCAGCCAACTTCTCATTATCCAGCATCATCATCAACCTATCAGCCTAATAGGGATTTTTCTCAGTAATCACCATGTGTGGACGATCCTACAAATATTTAATAACATCCTATAATGTTATCATTTAAAAATAATATTAAAATATGTGTATAACTTAAAAATATATAATTCAAGGCATGTTATATTTTGAAAGTTTATAGATATATTATTTTTGAAGTACTTGTTATAACTTAATATAAAGTTTGAAATATATAATTTTTAATGATTTTTATACTAATAGAAAAGAGTATATGACAACATTATTTCTAAGATGTTATTATTATTAATAAAATCATGATCTTTTGATGTCATTTGAATTTAATGCTTCATAACATTCCGTTATTATTCTCAATTATGAATTATATTCTCCGACTAATACTTGATGGGTCTTTGTTGAGTATTATAAATCATGATTTAATTATTTCACTCTTTCTTGTGCTTCTGCTAAATTAGCCTATGATTCACCCAATAAGTCCTTCTTAGTGTTTATTTCACCTTATTATAGTGAGAATCAATACCATCTTTAGTTTATATATCACCTTGTAATTAGGGAATGACCTCCTATGATAATTAGGTGATTTTAGCATCATATTGTGCAATCAGTTCATCATTAGCATTTTTTGATGAGTCGGCTTATGAGGATAGATTAATCACATTCTCTTAAAATTCCCCTCTAATATTTTATAATAATCTCTATGTGCTATTATATTCGTATATTATAATACCTTCTTAGGGTTTCTGCATTTTAGTAATCTCCTGTTGCGATTTCAACTAACATCTTTGTTATGGTTTGATCTTTCATTCTGTTAGCCAATATTTTTAGTTTCTATGCATCCGATTCAATGAATGAGGAGACTTATATTACATTTTAAAATTTTACATCTTGCTTTCTCGATCAATTTGATTGCTTCATCCAATACTAATATGGCAGCATTTAAATCATCTGTTTATTTCTTGAATCCTCTCTCATCTTAAGATTATTATTATTAAATTTGATTCTTTTAGAGTTTGGCTTCTTATAATTCTTTCCTTTTAACATCCAATTCAAGTTCATAGTCGGTTCTTGTTTTAAGGAAATCTCTAATATCTATTTAATATTCACTGACTTCATTTGTGTATTTTTTGACTAATTCCTCATAATATGCAAGATCATTATCAGTTTATTGTATGAAAGTGTTGAATTTTGTATTCTCATCTGTAAGACTAGTCTATTGTTTGTGAATATACATACGCTTAATGATTTTTCTAAATTATCTAATGCATCAAATAGGGGATTGAAGTTTTATTGTTTTGTTTGTGATAATAGTAATACAGCTCTTCCTAAACTAGTTCCCTTGAGTTTTTCTGTCAATGCATTATTGAATAGTGTCTCTTATGTAGATAAATTGACACATAATGATATTGCTATCATTGATAGGAGGATCAAATACTTCATTAAATCCGTTTTAATATAATATAAACTTTTTTTTAATATTTTTTTTTTTCTTTTGTGTATAATTTATTATTTCATTTTTTCCTGTATACGGTAATCTCTTATTGTTTAAAATATCTTCTATCATCTTCATCAACCAAAATGAGATTCAAAATATATTTAACACTAAATTTGCCACTAATATTCTTCTAACTAGGTGTCATATCAACACCAGCTAAATACAATCTTATTGGAATGACTTCACCTTTTGTAGGACAACCATCCATCAACTCATATTTTACTAATGTCTCATTATCGGTTTATTAGTTCTATCCCTACCCAATTACTTCCTTTCTTATTACAGCTAATTCCATATATTTTATCTTTATTTTAACCAAGTAGAAATTAACTTTTCCTGTCACCACATCCCTCATGTGGTATTTACTCTTAAAGTATTCAAAATCAATATGAAGACACTCTTCGATTCCAACTTCCAATTTCAATGGAGCTTGTGGACCTTCCTCAATTTCAGGTTATGGAATCAAGACAGCAAAATCTACCTCCTTTTAAACTTTTGTACCATAGTTTCTATTCATTGAAACTCTCAAATAGTATCTATTAGTTTTTATATACTAATATACCTTAATCTCACTGTGTTACCATAATAACTCTCATATTATTTCTCAAATTTTGTGAATGCAAATTTAAAGGTCTTATCTTCTGTCAATATACCTTATGGTTCCAATTCTCTAGCCATGGACATGAAATCACTACTTTATTTCTAATCATTTATTATTTCTTTTAGAAAGGAGAGAAAAAAATTAATATTCACAAATACCTATTCTTCCAATAAGTTCAATTCTGATTCCTGTATGTTCAACTTTCTTAGTCTTATTCATCTTGACCTCAACAACACCAGAGATATCATCTTCACCCTAAAAAAATTATATGTATTGATACCTAATAAACAGGTAATTTAATTAATCCATTTTATTTATCTTGGAATCTAGTATTCTTTCTTGTTTCGATACCATCTAATTATAAATCTAAAATTGGTGTTCCTTGTACTATGTTCAATAAGGCAGACTTTATAGAAATGATTAATTACCATGATATCTAAATTTTGTTTTTAAAAATAAAAAATAAAAAAAAAAATATTCAATGAGATAATAACTTTATATATATAAATAGAAAATACTTTTAATACATTGAAACTCTTTGACAACTATGCTGATTACCTAGGTGTTCTTCCAAACTTGAAAATACATTACAAATAGATACCATATCTTTGGCCTTCTCATCAGCATTATAATTCAATAAAATTTCCACCAATTCAATCAAATTTTTCTTTGCTGCTATATGTAATGGAGTTTCATTTAACTTATTATAATTAAGATATACCTTATTTCTCAAATTGACGTAAGATTGATCTATTGACAATAAACTCTTTACTCGTAATATATCATTTTCCCTGACATATTCAAAGAAGGGATCCTCCTTATGATGAACACTTCTTTATATCTATCAAATTTATATGAATACTTATTGTCGTTATTATTCCAGATTCTGAGTATCATGCTAAATTATTTTAGCATCATAAACTTAAATTTCGGGAGATTCATTCATTCTTACATTTATTTGGGGTTTAATAAGAATTTTTCTGAATGAATTACTATTCTCTATGTTTGTCTATCTATAAATGGGTAAATTTAAATCTTCTTATCGACTACAATTTTATCTATATATACTATGATTATGGATTGATTAGTTCCTATGAATAGTATTTACTATATAAGCCCACTTTGTTAAAGAATTCAATTTAACCTTTTTGTGTAATTTTCTTTAAATCTTATAAATCTTGTTCCAAGTTCAACTTTTGTTTCAACAATAAATCCTACTTCCTCTTATTGAATGTTTCTTGAACTTGTTATTAATATCTCTCCATTTTAATTTCTATGAATGATTTTTTTCTCTAATTGTTAGGACTTGTTATTTTCTTGGGGTTTTATTTTACTTATTGAGTTTTGAATAGGTTGTCTCTGTCTGTTTTCAGGAATTGAAACATAGCAAAGTCCTCTTTAAGTTCTTTTATATTGCACGAATATTACATTTCTAACGCGGACTTATTCTCTCAGATATCGCCTTCTTCCTGTCTTTTTTTATAAATACGTCATCCTTGACTTTGACTAGTTGAGTTTTTGTGAGGAATATGGTGCTTGATCGACTTTTATTATGGACAGAAGTTAGCATATAAATATAATTATATATTTATTGTAATTTGTTTGCATAATAATTCCCAACTATACTTAAATTATATTTTTTTTTCAAAAAATAAATTATATAATAATGTATTATGAACTTAAGATAAAGGAGACGAAGAATTTTCTGATATTTATCGTTATGTTCATCATCATAATAGTGCCTATACATTTTTTAATTGAATCTGGATTGAGTGTGGTCGATACTGATGGGTGTTTCAGGTAGTAGTACAAATCTGGATCATATGATTAGGATTATTTAGATTTGATAGCAATTTAATGCCCTTCAACGTAATGATGAATATTATAATATTTCAGGACTTTTAAAATCTGGAAAACTTGTTCCTTGATTCTGTTTTTCTTTTGGTCCAAATATTTTCACCTATCTGATGTGTGTATCTTTTCCACTATGTTGATTTTGCAATATAACAATCTGTATGTTTATCGTCTATACGTATTGTCTATATATTTTGAATTATTACTTCTCTTATCCATTTAATAATTTAGTCTTTAGAGGAAATGTATACCATCCGTAAGGTTCCTTCAAGTCAACTTGCATTACTTCCTTCACATCCTAGATGTTAGTGCCTGCTCTTATTGATATCTTGTTTGGAGTGTATGATTCATCCTATTTGAAATCCAAATATAAGGAGATTTCTTGTATTCGCATCTTTTTAAGGAATTGGATGTTAATGTAATGAGGTTATGTGCCATCACTCTGCCAAAATGTGTTCAAATTATCATCTCTTATCTATTCTACTCCATTACCAGCCTTTGCTGATGATAAGGTCCAAATCGCCTACTCTCCAATTTCCTTCCTTGTATTGTTCGTTAATGGAGCCTAGGTAGATTGAAAGTATTGGACATTTGACCTTTATTGCTCAATCTACATATTCTAAATAAAAAATTTGAAAATTATGAATATTATAACTCAATTAATGTGCTTATATTCAATGAAATATTTTTTGAATAATCCCTTCTATTCCAATTCGTGAGGCAACAATTTGATGTATTGATACCTAAACATCACTGCATTTGTGTAGAATAAAATAATGCAACCAGATAGTTTCTTAAATAATCTAAAACGACCACCATTGAAATAATCATAAAATAGCCTTCTCTTTCTTAACAAAATATGATAAAATAGCAATTCACAACTTGTGGCAATTCCTGTTGCTTTCAATTAAGATATAGATGTGTTATTAAATTCCTACTAAATTAGGTCATAATCATCCAATTTCAATCCGGGATGTAGAGTGAGCTGTTCTAATTGATCACTTTGTGCTAAGTTTAAATATCTTTGAAAATATAGCATGATCAGTTTTTTCTCTGAACATGCAGTTCTATTAAGTTCTTGCTATAAGGATTGCTTCATAGCCTCATCTAGCCACCTTTTTTTTTTGTGTTTATATATACATACGCTTATATGGGCTTGAGTACATTAATTAATAATAATAAAATGAAACCTTAGAAGCCTCAACCAGCAGCATAGCCACCACAGTAGGTTTAACCTCCTCCAGCTGCAAAAGCCTAGCCATAATAAGTCAAAGTCCCAGAACCAGTTCCAGAATCTCCGCCTAAACATAGCACTAAAAATGAATTGGATTAGATATAGAAGACTAAGCATATGATGTTGGAATATTAGGAGAAATATTTTGATGGTCTCAAATCAAAATAAGATAATATCAGTTAAAAATTATCATTGAGAAATGCTTAAAAAGTGGAAGATAAAATATTGAATGCTATAAGGAAGGGAGTTCTTTAATTAGAGGTAATTTTATGTTTTATATTGAAAGAATTCTAAATTCAATTATGTTGAGGGACATATGATGGACAAGAAGGTGTTGAATGTGGAGAAGGAGAAAGATCAATTGTAGAGTAAGTTACAGAATATTGATAACGAGTTAACTACTCTAAAGAAATAGAAGATTAACAATCCATTTAGTGCATATAGTTAGCCTAATTTAAAACTATTGCAGTAGGAAGAGAATCTATAGAAATAATTAGAAGCTGAGGAGAAGATTTACCAAATTAATTAGGAGGCACACACGAGGAGAGAGAAAAAACATAAACTCTAGACTGAGTAGAAGTAGAAGTTGACTGAGGAGGAAAAGCATAGATTGCAATAGGAGGAGCAAAAGGCACATGAAATTAAATTATAATTGTAACAATAGTTGAAAGACCATATTGCTGAATTGAAGCATAGACATGAAAATCGACTCAAAGAGATGGATAAGTAGGAGTAGGATTACTTTAATACTCTGAATTAAAAATTGAAGAAATTAGCTGCTGAGAGGAAGCACCTATCAAATCTTGAAGTTCCTAAAGATTAGATTGAGCCATTTAGAGTTAAGTTGGAAAAAGGATAGAAGAAAAAATAATTAGATAATTCAATCTCCAAAGAGAAGGGATTATCGCTCACTCCAAAGCATAAATAGCCAAAAAAGTTAAATTTGGATGATATGATCGAAATTGAGAGACCTTTGTATTTGAGAATTAAGGAGGCTTATGAGAAAAAGATGAAGGATGAGGATGATTAGATCCTCAAATAGAGAAGTGAAAAAATGTAGTTTACTTAAAAATACTCTGTTGATTATGAGGAGCATTTGTAGAAATATAAGAATGAATTGAAGTAGAAGAAGAGGGAGTTCAAGGAGAGAAGGATGAAGTAATTGGCTAAATTGGGATTGGAGCATGGAAAATTTAGTACGAATGTGAATGCTAGTTTTGATTCCAAATTGTGGTTACTGCAAGAATCGCAAATCAATAAGTCGGTTGATGATATTTCAATGGTGCCTAAAGAGTTATAAATCACGATGGCTAAGGAGAAGAGAAATAAGATTTTAGATTATGATAAATAGATAAAGGAGAAGATTAAAATTGGTAAGGATGAGGATTTAGAGATAGATGCATTAGTTTAGAAGGATAAATTGAAATACCCATAAAATTACATAATTAATGACCCTAAAATTACTAAGGATGCTGAGAAGTTGAGAGAGAAGGAGATAGAGATTTATCGTAAGACTGTAGCTGAGAGAGAATAGTTGGAGTAGGAGAGAAAGGAGGCGGAGAAGGAAAAGTTTAGAAAGATGAAAGAGAAAATAAAGAAGGAGATCTTGAATTTGGGTAAGAAGGATAAGGATAAGGAGAAGATTGAAGACGAAGAAGAGGAGAGGGTACCAGATCTAGCTACGCAAGTGGGAGGAAAATATTTAAAAGATTTTAAGGATAATCACAAGTAGGCCATTGAATTAGAGAGGTAGGAAAAGATTAGGAGGGATGAATATGAAAGGAAGTAGGAGTTAAAAGAGAAGAAGCGAAAAGATAAATTGCCTGAATTGACAAAAAGTACTAAATCATTGAAAGAGAGAGTTAAAGGGACTGTAATAGATTATTAAATAAATTTTAGCTTGATAGACCAGATTATTGGGAGGAGGTGAAGAGTAAATTTAATTTAGAGGAAAAGGCTAAATCGTAGATAGATATTGAAAAAATTATGGCTGGTGAAATACCGAAAACTAAGTCTGAGATTGTCACATAGAAGAAATTGGAGGAGTTGAATAAACAAATCAATCTTCCTAAGATAGAAAGACCTGCGACGGACGATGTCGACAAGCAAGAGGAGTATGTGGAGAAGAGAAGAAAATTGCATCATAAACGAGTTGAGGCAATCAAAAAGAAAGTAAATATAGTAATTTATCAAAATATTAGAAATAAATAGAAGATGAAACTAAGGATACGAGAGATACTTATAGACGATTAAATGATGCAGTCAATCAGCTAGACATATAGGCTAAAAAATAGGATGATGTATTTATTCTTAATTATTTAGATTGTAAATGCATAATTTACTTAAAAACCTCTTAGAGCTTTAGAGAAGGCGTAGGAATTAGATGAACAACATTATAATATTATACAAGCTAAGTTTGCATAATTAAACAAGGTTACGGCAAAATGATAAATATATAAAAAGTTAGAAAACTAATATATATTTATAATTAATGGCGAAGAAAAAAGAGGAGACAGTAGATATTGATGAATTAAGAAAAAAGATGATACCTATCTTGAAGGTGGCTATCATTGGTCCATAGAGAGTTGGAAAAACTTCTTTCGTCAATCAATTTGTTAATAATTGTTTTGAAACATATTATGAGGAAACAGAAAATGATTTAAGGCGGTATTAGAAAGTTTACGATTTAAATTAGAATCCAACTGATCCACAATATGTCTTGTTCTAAATTGAGGATATGTAAAAATTAGGATTTATAAAATTAGATTTCCGTGCAATCATCAAGATTTAGTTAGATAGAGCGATCCTTTGAAGAGCAATCTATATTGTGGTATACTTGAGAATAGATCATAAAGATATTAATAAAGTTTAAAGAACCCTTTGGAGATTGATAAATAGATATATGGATATATTTTCGTTTTTGATGCTAGGAAGGAGGAAAGTTTCGAGGCTTTGAAAGAACCTATGAGATATATTACGCAATATTGTGAGGATAAGAGGAAATTTTCAGGGTTGACTACCAAAAAGATAATAGTTGCCAATATGACTGATTTGATGACATAGGAGAGTGTTGATTCCTGCATTAAGCCTAACATGAAAAAATATCTAGACCATAATATGCCAGGCGTACCAGTTGTGAAGGCATCTGCTAAAACTGCTGATAAGGTTAATTCTGTATTCGAGGAATTGGGAAAGAGCATTCTCAGTGATTAGGCCCTCGAGATGATTGATAAGGATTGGCTGTAATTAGTTGGTAAGCAAATCAATGAGACTGAGGTTGAAATAAATAGAGCGTATTATTAGAAAAAAAATAATTAGGAAAAATAAGAAGTAGGAATAGAAGTAGAATAAACCTAAATCTAAGGGATTTATGTGTGCGGGAGGAAGGAAGGCTGCATAGTTGGAGGAACCTGTTGAAGAGGACGATGAGGAGGATGATGAATTTACTGGTTTAGATGAGTATCCAGGTATGATGGATGAATAGAAGGAGGGTTGTATGATTCAATGAATGATATTACAATTTTTATTTATATTTTAATGTGGTTACACCCAATATACACCATCTGGATCTATGAATGGTTTTACTTTTTATTTTAATTTAAGTTTTAGAGTTCTTGGATTTAAAGTTTAAGTAGTATAATTTGGTTTTTTGGAATATACAAATTCCATGTCTTTTATTGCATCATCCATTTATAATTAACCAGGGTATTGTATTTTTTGATATTTTTATATTAACCCACATTTGGACCATTAGTCATTATATATGATTTAGTTGTTCTTGAGGGCCTATTTTATGTATTTGCCTGTTTAAATTATAAGATCCTAATTTTAGGTCAGATCTTCAAATCGTTTAAATGTTAAAAATCTTCTCTAAGTACTCAGTGATCTGAATCTATGGAAAGCCATTGTGGTAACACTAATTCTATCATAAATGATATCATCAATAGTAGATGCAGCTGTTTCTATGAACTATCTGTGAAATTTGCTAGAAGGTGCTTTCTTTTTTTTTATCCGAGAGGATTACACACTTTGAGGTCTGTCGGGTTATTTTTATTCTGGACTTATCAATTGTTTAATCAATTTAACTACTTCTGTAGAATAATTAGTTGTTTTCATAATAAATTTTAATAATAAAAAAATGTCTAAATCACCTAAGGCTTTTAATATGATTAAGAATTGGAAAATGAAATCCATCTCGCCTTCACCGTAAACTGTTAAGAAGAAGCCTGAAGTGCAAATATAGACATTAGAGAAGGAGGTTGATTATTGGAGAATCAAGTATTTGGAGATGGAGGAGACATTTAAAGATAAGCAATCATATTTTCAATTGGAGGCGGAATTGGAGTTATGGAAATCTAAATACAATCAATTATAAATCAGAGTAATCAATATATTAATTAGGCTAGAGTTATAAAAGGTAGTGAATTGATTATTGAGGAGCAATAGTAGAGAATAAAGGAATTGAATAACCATATACAGAATCGAACATTTGAGACTATTAAGGTAGATAATTAGGAAAGTGAATTATAATAAGAAATAATCTTATTAAAGGAAAAATTAAAATAATGCTAAGAGCAAAATAGAAAGTAACTGGAGAGTTCATAATCGGAGGCTAAGTTATTTTAATAAAATAAAAAAGTTGAATAAGAGAATAGAATATTATAAGAATAATTGTCGATACTATAATCAGAGAATGAGAAGCTAAATGATTACTATAAATACTAATTGGATCAATTTAAGTAGAAAGATACTTAACTGCAATACAATTCAATAGACCATCGATAATAATTGGATCAATTAAATAGTATTTATCAAAATTAAATAATAGATGAAATTATTAAACTGCGCTAAAGTTTAAGAGACTGCGAAAAATAGAAGAAGTTAGAATTATAATAGAAAGATGAGTTTTATAATTCAATCATTCAATAACTTAGGTCACAAATAAGTAATCAGATCCAAAGTGGAGAAATGAGATTAAATACTATTTAAGTAATTTTATTATTACAAATTTAGAGTATATTGAAGGAATAAAAGGTTAATACTGGATAATCATAGACTCCTGATATACGATATCAGTCGTTTTAGGGAAGCAGGGAATATGATAGCAGACAATCAAAATATGAGAACGAATCAATAAAATAATTAATTAGAACTTAGGAGGATAGAAATTATAAATATTGAACTTTTACATTTTTTTATATATTTTTTTATATATTTTTTATACATCACAATAAGAAATGTGTTTATTCGACTAAAGTTTCTTCCACTTATTCTAGTTTGAATTCATCCTTAACCTAAACCTAATGGATGGCTACAACAGCTCTGCCTGATTCATCAACATTCTTTTTAAATGCCTCATCCCATTCTAATGCCTATTATTAAAATTAATTTTTTACTTTTTCGGTTGAACAAGCAATACTTCTTGCATAAGGAACAGTTAATACAGCCTATTCGCTTGGGAAATAGGACTCAAATAAACTTCGATACCAATATTACTCTTTATCTCTGGGAGGGTTAACAGGGAATCTGGTTGATGCTTAATTGAATTCCTCATCCGATACTTCTTCATTAGCTCGTTACTAATAATAAATAATTAAAATTACAATTAATCCGTCTTTCCAACTGTATCCTACACCATCACTAAATTATTCTTTCTATCTCCACAATATGTCCGATGGCACAAATGGATCGTCGGGTGTATCGAATGCTTTCCTTAAAATATACTTTTCAATTGGCTTCTCGAAATAGTTTGTCATCTTATATTTAGGGTCGATCTATTCTACGTATTCTATCCAATCCCTATTCAGAAAAGGTGGTCTGACTTCAATACCGAAAGCTAAACATGATTTGCATGCTCTCAAAAGATCATATTTGTATAAATCCTATAATTTTCGAACAGTCTCCTAATGGAACTCCTTTGGGTTAGGAGCTTTATGAAAATATAAATATCCACCAAACATTTCATCTGAACCTTCTCCAGTAAAGCATACCTTTATTCCCATTGCCTTAATTCGTCTACACATCTAATATAATGGGGTTGAGGCTCTTATTGTTGTATTATTGAAAGTTTCGGTATGATAAATAACTTCAGGAATGTAATCTAGACCCTCTTGGACTGTATATGTGTAAGAGTGATGTTCGAATCCTAAATGATCAGCAACAATTTTAGCATAATGTAAATCTGGGGAACCCTCCAAACCAATGCAAAACGAATGAACCTTCTTCATTCCTCTCGATTGGATATCGATTTCTCCATTCTTTATCAGTCTTGCCACTATTCCAGCAACTATTGAAGAATCGACACTAATGATTAGAATTATTGTTATACCCTCCTGATATGAATAAACCGAAGGGAGCATCACCTTTGATTTCTCTTCTTACTACGTTGATGAATTTCTCTCTGATTTCTTAGTAATTCAATTCACCTGTTGGTATGTGTTCAATGTCATGCCACTAAGGATTATACCATTTAATGAATTCATGTTCGTTTGTTATGTAATGGCCCGGTGGGAATTAAGCTAGTACATCTACTTAATCGTGAATTGCCTTAAGCTCAGAACTAATGAAGAGGGTTCCGTTTTTTATTCCATAGTACATGGAAATAATTCCAATATGATCTCTGCCAGCATAATAACGTTTTGTATTTCCATCATACAAAACAGTGGCATGCATTCCATCCATGTGTTTCCAAAACTCGTGTGGTCCGTGCTGAAAAAATAATAATTCTATATACTTCTTTATATAGAACACCAGCAATTTCAGAATCTGAATGACTCTAAAGCCTGTATTTTCCCTTCAATTGATCTATCAAGTCCCAATAGTTGTATGTCTCACCATTTTGCATGAAGACAATATTAGGATCATCAACAAGTGCAAATGGCTATCTACCCTTATCACTTAGATCGACGATGTTGAGTCTCTCGTGTGCAAGTATATGAAATACACCCTCTTAAACAGGCTTTGGGATTATTTTTAATGCATACAATAATTTAAATCGATGATCTGTCTGGACCTCTATGTCTTTGTCTTCTGGATAGTGTATAGCCTAGTTTTCTGGCTTATGATTCGGTTCCTTTAAAATTGAAGATGGCTAATATTCCACACATGAGAACACGCGTAAATAATTATTAAAATATTGTGTGTTATAATACTTCATAAGAAGTATGGTAAAACACTCTTTGGGTTTACAGATTTGGCACTCTCTGGAACTTCTTTAAATGTCTTCCATGTTGAGTTTAGTTTATCATCAAGACAAAGTATTGATGCTATGTTACCACATCTGTAGCAATAATTTGGAGCTGACCACACAGTGACAAGATTTTGATCCTATTATGATGTAAAATAATTACTGGGAACCAATATTTGTAACCTTCCATCACCAATTAGTGAGCTCTACAAATTAAGGTTAGATCATTGATTCTACAAAATTCCTTAGTAACTTTAGCACCAAATAAATATCCAGCTCCTCTTGAATTGACTGCCCAATATTCGACTTCTTCTGGATCTGACCACATCAAGTCACAAAAAGCACCCTCGTGGGGAATTTCGATCTTTCTATCTATTGTTCTTATCTGATCTATTGTTCTCATTTCTGGGGAGAGTCCACCATGAACACATAAAATTGATCCCTCGATAATTGCAGCCAATGGCAAACAATCGAAGACTTCCATGAATAATCTCCATGGCGAACTATTACCATACTTTCTTAGTAATTCCTCATAAAAACCATAAACCTATGTGCATTATCTGCTTTCATGGTTTCCTCTCAATAGTACTACATTTCCAGGGTATTTGACTACATGGATAAAATGAATTACCTTTCAAACATAGTAAGTATTCCATAGTCTCAACTGAATTATATCCTCTATCTACAAAATCGCCTATGAAAATGTAGTTCGAATTTGGAATGTCTCCACCTTCTCTCAATAATGCTTAGAGATCATAAAATTAACCTAAGCTTTTACTATATTAAAATACCATGAATGTCACCACAAACATTAACAGGGGCTCTAACTGGTTAGACATTAGATTCTTCTAAGAAAATTTCCTTGGCTCTATCACATATCATCTTAAGGTCTCTCTCTCCCAAGCATCCTCCACTTATTAATGTTGCTATATGTCTGTCGATGTCCATGTATTTTTTTTCTTTTAATTTGAATTAATAAAAAAAAAAGATTTATTTTATTTCTCATGAACTGTAAAAATACACCATTACGACAAAGAATTAAATCACTTAGTTTGATGAAAAATATACTGAATGATTGTTAGGAGTTGAGATTAGAGACTTAAAGCTTTCATACCCACATAAGTAGGATAGAGTGGGATAAAGATTAAACATATATCAATATTGAAAGAAAAGCTGATAGCGATTTCAAAGATTATAGAAACATGAGGTTTTGAAACAAAAACATATCAATAGAAACAGTGTCTAACTTCATAATTACTTAGAATAAAAGATATTCGAATCAACCTAGTATAAGTTATCGAGACCCAATCTCAAAGCAATCAAATATGTTAAGAGAGAAGAAACATTGTTCGATAAAAATCCCATACTCTACCTCAAGAATCAACTTATGCAAAATAGAAAGAAATTGGTAAAGATGCAGATGCAAACCAGGCACTTTTCGATATAATAGAGAAAATTTATAGAGTCTCTGAATTAATTTTTATGAATAAATATGTTGTAATTTAAGATCGGTTTCCACTCTGTTCGATCTATTATAAGGGATCTAAATCCTAGATCTATAATACTGTTGATCTTGCTAAACAGCATGAAAATATCATAATCTAGATGGTAACAAATATATAATGTAGACTTAAGATCAATATCTCCCAACATGGAAATATCTCAAAAAATTGAATTAATGTATGTATTATATACGAGAATAGACTAATGCTCACCACAAATTCATCAGCTAGGATAGACAGAAATAAATGGATCAAAATTTTATTTTGCTGTGATGAACAAAATAGGGCCTAGTATAAAATTATGCTTTAAATTATTGTAAAATAAGTTTTCATCTCGAACTATAGCACTCATAGCAATTAAGATGGTAAAAATATAAATTTATTTAGATATTTTAAATTTAAATTATTCATTAAAATAATTTAATTCATAGGAAGCTAAAATTATCAACAATTATAGCTAATAATATTTCTGAGATATTTTTAACCAATTTCGAAAATGCTGCAAAACATCAGTCAATTGCTGTAAATAATAAATCCGTATTCCAAACCATTCATAAATACTCAAGCATAGCTGAGCATCTTAATTAAAGTAAATATTTTAAATAATTTAAGGCTCATTTCCTAAAGATGATTTGGAGTCTATAGGATATATATTGATACAGTTATTGACAAATGGTTCATTTTTATATTGCCGAAGCTAGAATGCTAAGAAATAGGATAAGCACAGATATTATTTGGAATTAAAGTAAAGACTTATTGCAGATAAATATTTAAAATAATTTCCAGAATGTTTTATTTATTTTATGAATACTGTTAAAAATCTAAGTATTTAGTATATTAATAATAGATCCTACTGAGCAGCCTCCTTATGAATCTTTAAAATAATAATTTATCTACTATTTGAGTTAATGCGAACTAAACTTCCAATTTGATTGGATTTGTATTTTTAACTAAATACAATAATCAAATGAGACTTCACCTTATAATGTTAATTCAGCTAAGGATTTCGATCATTATAGTCCAAGAGTTAGAAATTCGAGCTTTTAATCTACTCCACCATTAAACTAAAATTCCAGTAAGTAGAGGATTAAGAAATTAAAATAAAAAAATTCCATAATGCTTCCACCTATATTGGAGATAAGGGAATCGTTATAGAAAGATTAGGTTTCAAGTTCTTCAGGAAATGTTTCCGAGGATGAAATCACCCATAATAGTCTTCCTTAATTCTGATAATTCTAATTTTATTTATTATCTATTATTTATTATTTCATATAATATGGATAATAAAATTCCAACTATTAAGATTTTATTAATAGGATCTACTGGTGCTGGGAAAACATCCTTATTAAATTAGTATAGAAAGTCTGGATTCATATTCAATAGGAACACTACTGTTGGGGTTGATTTCCAATATGATAAGAATGTTTCCATTAATAATAAATTATACAATTTCGCTATTTGGGATACAGCAGGTTAGGAGAAATATATGGCGATCGTGCACTAGAGTGTTAGGGTATATTAATATTAATAAAGGATTCAGATGGTGCACTATTATGCTTTGATTTGAATGATGAAAAGTCATTAAATTCAATCAAATAATGGATAACATTTCTATAGGAAAATTGCCCTAAACATATCTACATACTCATGGTAGGGACTAAAAGTGATCTTCCTCCACAACATTCCAAAGCCAAGCTTGATGAACATTTGAATATCCTTAGGAAGGAGCATAAATAAGAACTAATTCTAATGACCACGTCAGCAAGAAATAATGAGGGAGTAAGTGAAGCGTTTAGATTTGTTTATGAAAAAGCAGTTTACGCTAAAGAAAATTATGTCGCATCGTCACCATCAAGGATAAGATAATTATCAGTATTTATTATTATAAGAATAAAGTTCCCTTAAAACTAAAATAGCGTTAAGTATTCATTGAAATCAAGTCTGACCAAAACAGAACATATATATGAATCAGATGAAGAAGAAAAAAGAGAAGAAAAAAAATCTGATCAATGTTATTGTTGAAATTATTTTTATATAATTTTTTTTTTCTAATGATCATAAATCTTACCAAGGATTAAGCTAAGTATGTTAAAACATAAATGCCTGAATCATATACTCTAAAGAAAATTGTAAATTATTCTTAACTCAACTTAAAAGGAAAAAGACCATCCAGATTCAATTGAATTCAAGGAATAACTTGAATGTTACTAATTAATATCAAGGCTAAGAAAAACAGAAACGTATAGATAGCTAAGTAAGGAAAATCCTCCGATTTACCATCCAAAATTTGTCGAATAGTTTGGTTTATTCGAAGATATCTTCAAATATAATAAGAAAAATATTCTCTAAAAGTAAAATTATTTATTATTCTCTTAGAGATATCATTTATGCATAATTGTGGATTGAGTTCAATAAATTAATTAGAAGAATGATAATACAATCAAGTAAGGAATAAATTAAGTATGTTTATGAGATAGAAAAACATTTTAATAAAATATTTGTTGTATTTCAAAAATAATGCATACAATAGATGCATTCAATGTTATCACCAGATGGTATCAAATAAACGAAGTCAGAAAAAATCATAAGATTGCCGCCAAACGATAGATAAAAGTAAAAAGTAATAGATAAATTATTAAAATTGCCTGCTCATGCTTACAAATATATAATAGATTATCTAAATATACAAGCTGATGAATTTGAATTAGATTTGGATTTATTAGAACCGCATCAGTACAAGAAAATAGAACAATTTGTTAATAACAGAGTCAATTAAAGAAAATTAAATCAACTATATAAGAAATACAAGAAAGAAGCATAATCGGATTGTGATGATTTTTCCTTCTAATCATTCTTAACAGACTCAGAAGAATTGGTAGAAAACAAATGAATATATACTAAGTATAATTTAAATATTATCGAAATAACTAGACACTCTTCTTAAATTCAATAATTTAATTATTATTATTTATACACTCATTCTTTAAATTCGAATCAATATAAATAATTTAATTAGTTAAATCGAATCCCAATTATTTGAGAATTTTATGAATAAATATAAACAATTAATATCTGGTATTTTAATTGGAGGGACTTTAGTTAAAATTCTTAGTCATATTTTCAAGCCTAAGAAATAAATAATAAATAGACCAATCATGCCTAATGAGGAACATCTTAAGGAGCAATTAGTTAGAAATTATCAGTTTTTTGGTGAGGAAGGATAAAAGAAGATTGAGAATTCTTTCATACTTATATTTGGAGTTGGAGGTGTTGGCAGTCATGTATTGAGTGCTATTGCAAGATCTGGTTGCAGGAAAATAGCTATTGTTGATTTTGATCGAGTTAGTTTGTCATCTCTGAATAGGCATTCATTTGCCACAAGAAAGCATACAGGGATATCTAAGGTTGAAGTATTTTAGTAGTTTATCTCTGACTTGAACCCTCATATCGAACTCATAGTTTATGAAAAATATGTTGTGCCAGATAATGTGAAAGAATTTTTTAAGGAAAAGCCAGATTATGTCATTGATTGTATAGACAATATGGATGCAAAAGTGGCTATCATAAAATATTGCATGGAAAATAATGTTAAAATAATTGTGAGTTCGGGGGCTGGAATGAAGGCAGATCCTACAAGAATATAGATCAGAGATATTAGTGAGTCAACAAATTGTGAGTTAGCAAGAGCACTTAGAATGAGACTGAAGGCACTCAAAAATTAAAACTGGCTTTAAAATTGTATTCTCTTAAGAACTTGCTGAAAGATAATTATTGCCCTTAAAAGAGTATAATAATTTTTAATATTTAGTCACCAAATTGATAAAATTGACGAATATAGGCAGTTTGATAATTATCGAATTAGGATAGTGCCTGTGTTTAGTTGTATGCCTGCTTTAATAGCATATTCAATAAGTTCATATGTGTTGTGTGATATTGCAGGATAATTATACGAAACTTATTCAATAGATGATGTTAAACATACACATTATTCAAGGTTCTACAATCAATTGTTGAGTTAGGGTTCTAAATTAAAGAAGGAAGTTGTTGTTGATATTGAGGACATTTACATTGTAGTGAGAGAAGTTTACAAATTTAAATGCCTAATAACAGGTATTAATTTTAATGATTGTTAGATAAGAAATCATATCAACTTGAAATAGTGATTTGGGATGTATCTAAGGACATAACAATAAATAATTTAACATTATTGTATGGAAAAGCAGCCGAAATTCATAAGAGCATTAAAGACATTTCGGAATTTGATAAGATTTATAAACCTGAAGTTCTTGAGAGGAAGTAGAAGTATGATCAAGCAATATTGGACTTTGTTGCGAAAAATAAAAGAGTTTATAAATGATAATGATATTTAGAGAAAAAAATTATTAAATCAATCTAAATAAAAGTCTTTTTATTATAGAGTGTTTCCCTCTCTAAAATGAAAATGTGGTATTGTTTGGAGAAGCTCAACCAGATTAGAAAATTAGTACATTAAGCATTTTAAAATTTAGAATCAATCGTTAAGAAAAATGATATTGTTTTGATTTTATATAATTTGAAGGAAAATAGAAGCCTAGGAGAATACAAATTGCCTCAAACTGTTCGATTATTGTGTAATCCAAGAATTTATGATTAAGAGAATATGATAGGATTGATATCCAATAGTGGTGCCAGAAATTTAGTGCTATTTAATGTTTTCCAACAAAAATAACGACTTTTAACTAAGATAGAACAACATCAGTATTATTTTATATAATTAAGCCACTAAATTGCTGCTGACTAAGAATTTTTCAAATTATTTATATTAAATGGTGTTCCAATTTTAACTTAGGTTTATTATAAGCTAAAGAACAATAACCTCAAAAAGGTGTATTTAGATTTCACAATATATGATAACAAAGTTATAGAGCTAAATTAAGAATATGAAATAAAGGAACACTAAAGAATTAAAGTAAAAGTAATTATAAATTAGATAATTTAAATAATTAATACATAAAATCTAGCAATCATATTTCCTGATAGCATATTTATCTTTGATGGGAACTTCAATAAAACTGATCTTCAAATGCATGACTAATTTGAAGTTATCAACATAGTAGAAAATGATTCTAGTCTTTTTGTAATTGTGAAGGACAATATTGATCATTTTTATAAAATTGTTCACTAAAATTAAGAGAGAGTGATTGTTAAAGCGATAAAATTTTATGAAACCCAAAAAATAGGGATCGATATTAAGCGAAGGACTATTTCGAATATTTTTAAAAGAAACAATCAATATTATTTGGTACTAAGTTCTCAATACTATGATTAAGTTAATGCGCTATATATCAATTTTTACAAGCTTTAGCTTATCAAAGAATGTAAATATACAATTTTGATTAATAGAAATATCCTACGAAATGTTAGATGGATTAAGCTTTTAAGGATTATTTTACATATTCTAAAATGATCTATAAATAGATAATAAAATCCTTTATGGATAAGAGAAGATTATAAAGGAAATATCATTTTGAAATATTATATGAATATATTTTAATTTATAAAGGGTTTCGCATATATATAAATTTAATAATATCATATTTGATGTACCAAAATGATGATAAATATACATTTTATTGTAAACAATATGGACATTGTAACTAAATAATAGAATCAGTATGTATTTATGGAGATTGCGAAAGGGAAAGAAAATGTTGCGATCGCTGTATAAAAAATCATAATCATTCCATAATTAAGTTATAATCTAGATATCTGATGCCATAAAAAGTTATTAGGAATTTTATGAGTGAGAGAGATAAGTTCCTTTTCGATTGGTTGACAGATAAAACAGAAAAAGAGTACACCAAAATATTGCATGAAGAGATTGTTAAAATTGCAATTCCCAAAAGATAAATTGAAGAAGAAAAAACATTGTATTTTCGCAAAATCGTCCGTTTCGGGTGGGAAATAGTTCTCTCTAATTATTAAAGATTTATTGCGTTAAAGTATATTAATAAAATAGTTATAATGGATTTATAAAATGGACTGAAAGTCTTCAGGATGCAAATATTTGAAACTTGGATACATAATGTATGCTTTTCACCAAGCGATGAATATTTGTATATTTGCACATCCAATAAATTAATATAACTTAAGATCTCAAAGAATAGTCAAAACTTCTATTTATGGGATATATCATGGTAAAATTGAATTATTTTGTGTTTCAGAGACTGAGATATTGTTGTGTCTAAATAATCGTATTGAAATATTCGATTTTAAAAAAAAATAATAAAAATAAATAGTCTAGGTAGGGTTAAGCATTATAAGCATAGCATTTTAAGCAGTAAGTAAACATTTTGCATGTTTAATTTCGTGGAGGATCATTATCTATGACACATCTGGTAAATTCAAATGTACTTTTGACTTTTAAGACAGAAAGGCAGATGAATGCCAAAAAATTAAATTTTTTGATAATAAAGATATTCTACTGTTGGTTGATAAATTAAACCTAATTATTTGGAAAGTGGATTACACAAAATAATACTTAATAATATAAAAGATTATATTATGCAATGATTGGAATCCGATAGAGTCTTTTGGTATAAGGGGAGATAAAAATTAAATATATCTTCTTATTAAAGGTCGCATTGAATTATACACTTTAGGAGATGATAAATTGCAAAGTTTTTAACTCAGAAATAATAAAGAATTTAAGTATATTCCCAATTTATAAAATATTTTGGTAACAAAAAACAAAGTCTATTTGATTCAAAAATGTTAAAATATTGACCTTTATTCTGTAAGGGTGATCAGAAACAATCAAATGATCATATGATATAAAAAATATTAAGATTTAATTACAATCAAATTTTGAGTTACAGGATTAACTTTATTATTAATATATACTATGTAATTCTCGGATATTTAATACCAAATTTTATTTATGTTTTATAAAGAGAATGTAATCAAGGAGATTTTTATGTTCTTTATACCCATATTTTTTTAATTATTGTCAAACTAACACCTTTATGATTTCGATTAGTATCAGGGTTAATAAAACTTGTTTTGATCTTGCAGAATAAAAGAATCTAATATCTTTAAATGATCAGAAGATAAAATTCCAAACATGACTTTGATAAATACATATTTAATTATAAATATTTAATATTGAATGTACTTAAAAGACATTAATTATAAACTCTATTGCTAACAAGATGGACATTTAAGCTAGGAAATAACATAAGTATGCATATATCAAGATTGCAACCAGAAAAGAGTTTGTTGCTAAAGTTGTTTAGAAAACCATAATCATAGCTCAATTAATTTAACATCTAGATATATAATAAAATATGAAATTTTAAAGTATCTATTTATCGAGAGGTAGAGAAATCTTTTCTTCTAATTTACAAGTATAACAGAGGAAGAGTTTATTTAAATGTTGAATGAAGAGTTAATTAAAATTAAAATTTGTAATAAATAAAATTTCTATGAAAAAATTGTTTATTACAGCTATTATGAACTTATGGGATGGAAATTAACTCTATCTAATAATAAAAGGCTTATTGTTAAATAAGATATGTTTAAAATTGTTCTTATGGAAGTATAAAATGGAATAAGAGTGTATAGGTCCAAAAAATTTAATTTAATTGTATAGAAAATTTTATTTTTCCCCAGCGATACATATTTGTATATTAGAACTGAAACTTAATTAATATAGTTACAAATTTCAAATCATATTTAAAACTTTGTTGATTATCATTTTGATAAAGATTTTGAATTGCTTTGTATATGAGAAACATAGCTTTTGATAACTTCCTACAAAAGGCTTACAATATTTGATTTCAAAGCAAAATAGTAAATATGAGATTGATACATATTACTAAATTAAATGCTGGGATTGTTAAGCCAAAAGCAATAACTTTGTTTTGTTTACAGGTTCTATAATAGAAATAGGTAAAATAAACGGCGACTATGTCTGTGATAAATCTAGCTACGATTACAAATTTGAAGAAGAATCAAAAGTTAAATTTTTTGGAAATCATGACATCCTATTATCGGTTGAGTTGATGAAACTAATTATATGGTAAGTAGATTACAATTATCAAGATTTGATATTAGAAAAAATTATTTTGTGCTCCCATCAGATACAATCATTTGATTTATGTGAAAAGAAAAATAAAATCTATATCCTTACAAATGGCCATATCGCAGTATATAAATTGGGATAAAATAGTCTTCAAAGTTGTGAACTTGTTTAAAATGATGATTTTTAGCTCGGTAACTTAGACCAAAAAGAAGTTTCAAATCCTAAATAAGACCTATTTTATTCGGAATTTTTCATTTTTTATGAATACTTTTATTAGGGGTTTTCGAAAAATCTATGATTAGTATAATAAGGATTATAATATTTTTTTGATTATCATATAATTATTTCTCTATGTCTCAAGTCATTTATTCAAACTTCTTGTATTTGGTTTTAAAATTAAGTAAAATATACAATGATCCAGGGCTTATCAAGATTATATATATATCCAGATACAGTGTGGGAGAAAGCGGGTTATATAATTAAATAGCCTATCCAAAAGCAACAACCTAATATATAATATTATTTACATATCCAAAACTTTCACAAATATAAATTTATATTATATAAAAATATTCAATATTTAATGTACCAAGAAGATATTAAATATTTACTCCATTGTAAACAAGATGAACACGATGACTAAAAAATAATTTTGGTATGTATTTATCAGGATTGCGATGAGGAAAGAACATGTTGCAAGAGCTGTATATAAAATCACAATCACTGCTCAGTGGAATTAACATCTAGATATCTGATAAAATATGAGATTTTTAGGGATTTTATTATCGAAAGACAGCCACACTTTTTTGATATAACAAAAAGAATTTTAAATAAAATATTGCATGAAATGCTGAATAAATAGATTATTAAAATTGTAATTCCTAAACAATAAGTTGTAGAAGAAAAAACATTATATTTCAATAAATATCAATATTGGGAGTGGAAATTAATATTGTCTAATAATTAAAGGCTTATTGTCTTATAATATGCCAATTAAATTGCTATCATAAATATTTAAAATGATCTGAAAGTCTATAGGACTCAAATTTTTGAAGATCTCATTGAAAATGTCTGCTTTTCACCAAGTGACACTTATTTGTATATTTGCACATAACATCATTTAATCTAACTTAAAGTCTCAAATAATAGGTTTAGCATTTTTAAAAAGGATTTCAATGACTTTTGTGATTTATTTTGTGTTTCAGAGACTGAGCTCTTGATAAGTTTATGGGATCATATTGAATTATTTGATTTTTAAGAAAAATAACAAATATTAAATATCAATGTTGATCATATAATTAGAAGTTTAGATTTTTAAGCCAAAAGTAAAAACTTTGCATATTTAACGGAGTTAGGAATATATATTGGGAATTTATCTGGCAAAAGCTTATGTAGAGCTCCCTATAATTTGGAAATATCATCAAATTTAAGGGGAACCAAAAGTCAAATTTTTTGGAAATCAAGATGTTTTAATATCTGTTGATGATGTAGGCCTTATTATTTGGAAAGTAAATTACAAAAAAAATGAAATCATATTAGAAAACATTATATTATACAACAATTCAAATCGGATAGAATTATTTGGTTTAAGAGTAGATTTTAATTAAATCTATCTCCTTTCGAATGGCCACATTGCAATGTATAATTTAGGAGATGATGAACTTCAAAGTTTTAAGCTGAAATAAAATAAAGAATTTCGGTCAGCTGATTGTCATTTCATCGTAGTGACAAAAAATAAAACCTATTTGATTCAAACATCTAAAGATAATAATCTTTATTCGGTAAGGGTGATAAAAAACAATCAAATGAACATATGATTTAAAAAATAATAAGTTTAAATTTAAATTTAATCAATTATTAAGGATGTTGCAGAATCTAATTAAGCATATATTACTCAAGATTCTTCAATCAATTTAGTTCAAAGGTGAAATGTTTCATAAAAGCTCTTTACATTCTGTTATTTACCTGTCTTTAATAAATATGGTTGTCAAAAGAAAATATATTAAGGTTCATCATTAATAAATATATCTTTTTATAAAATAAATTAATTCAAAACATGATTATGACAAATATATATTTAATTATATAATTATTCACTATTGAATGTGCCATTAAGATATTAAATATGAACTCTATTGTAAACAAGAAGGACATGAAAACTAAGAAATAATATTTGTTTGCATCTATCAAGATTGCGATAAGAAAAGAACATGTTGTTAAAGCTGTATAGAAAATCATGTTCATTGCTCAATTAAATTTACATCTAGATATATGATGGAATATGAGATTTTCAAGAATTTATTTATCGAAAGATATAGACTGTGTTCCTGCTATTTCAATAGAATAAAAGAGGAAGAGTTAAAGTAAATGTTGCATGATGAGATTATTAAAATTCTAATACCTAATCAATAAATTAAATAAGAGAAATTGTATTATTACAACGATTATGAATATTTGGGATGGAAATTAATTTTATCTAATAATTAAAGACTTATTGCCAAATAAGATAACAAAAAAATTGTTATCATGGATATATAAAATGGATTAAAAGTATATAGGAGAAAAAACTTGAGTTATCCCGTCTATAATGCTTCCTTTTCACCTAACGATACTTATTTGTATATTTGCTCCTCTACACAATTAATTTAGCTTCAAATCTCAAATAATATTTAGAACTCTGTTGATTATAGATTTTAGGAAAATTCTGAATTGATTTCTGTCTCAGAGACGTAAGTTCTATTAAGTATTTAAAATCATCTTAAATTATTTGATTTCTAAACAAAATAAGAAATCTTAAATATAGATACATATCAATAAATTAGCTGCTTAGATTTTTAAGCGAAAAGTAATAATTTTACAGTTTTTACATGGTCTGGGATATATATATGGGATATATAAGGCAAATTGTTATGTACAAAACCTGACTTCCATTATAAATTAGGAAATGAAACAAAAGTTAAATTTTTTGGAAACCAAGATTTAATTATATCGACCGATCCGATGAAATTAATAATATGGAAAGTGGAGTACAATCATCAAAATTTGATATTGGAAAAAATTATTTTATGCTCCAATGGGAATCGGATATAATCATTTGATTTGTGTGTTAATAAAAATCAAATTTATCTACTCATAGATGGCCATTTAGGCGTATATTAATTAGGAGAAGATAAACTTAAAAGTTTTGAACTGAGTTAAAATGAAGATTTTGAGTCAGATAACTTTACCCATAAAGAATTTTAGATCTTACAAACCATAAATAAAACTTATTTAATTCGTAATTCATTGCTTACTAATTGTAATTCTGTTAAGTCTTTTCGAAACAATCAAATGAACATATCATAATGAATTACTCGTGATTTATTCAACTATTGAGGTTGATTTATTAGAGCTATAATATTGAATTAAAAATAAATTAAAGAAATATATTTATAATTCTTTATATGTAAAAAATTTCTCTATTTCTCAAATCATTTATTCAAAACTTCTTGTATTTGGTTTTAAAATTAAGTAAAATATATAGTTATCCAGGGCTTATCAAGATTATTGATATCCAGATACCGTATGGAAGAAAAGCGGGTTATATAATTAAATAGCCTAGTCCAAAAGCAACAACCTAATATGTAATTTTATTTACATTTCCAATAATCAATAATACAGTAAGAATTACTAATGATTATGTGGGGAATATCTTTTCGCTGCAAGAGGCAAAAAATAAAGGATAGCAAGGATATAACCCTAACCCGATAAGAAAATTAATAAAGATTAGTGTTGCAAAATTGAATTTCTCTACTAGGAAAACTTCAATAATTAAAAAGAACAATCCTACACTTGTAGATATCTTGATGTAAATATCGTAATTTGGTTGAATACCCTATCTAACATCCCTATCTATTATCAAGGCAATTACAATTCCTCCTATTGCTCCACCAAACTGGTTTATAACTCCAGTCAAACCTATTTATTCTTAATCAAATCCATAGTTATACAATTGAAGTGACAATACATTAATATATTACCATTGAACTCCTATGACTATAATTATTATATGAATTTTACATATTCCAAACACCAACAGATCTATTATGCTTTCTTCGGTTGTAATTATTTTTTTATATTATTCCATCCAGTTTATTGTTTCAAAAATAGGTTATTCTTTCGATTTAATTAGAAGAAAACACCCTATCAATCCAACTGTATTCATCCAGGCAATAATCAAGTTCATGTGCTGAATCCCATCATTAATTTAAATACTGTCAGTAACATTAAAAAAGTAGTATGAGGAATATGTGTATGAAAATGCGCTTCCTATCAACAAAGAGTATCCAGTAAGTGATATGACTAACGTTCTTTCATATGCAGAGAACCACATTTCAGATAAATCTTTATTCAAATGAAATATTTTACAAACTGGACATTGTAGGAAGATGGACTAACTCAAACCGATAAATCCATATCCTAACAAGGCTAATGAAAAATTGTTTTAAGCAGCCCATATTGTCCATGCTCCTAAAGCCGTAAATACACCAGCAATTTAGAGCATCGTGTGAAATCGCTTTCGGATGAAATAATTCATGAAAGGAGGAAATACTATGTATGTCACCAAATACATATTAAGCAACCAATTCAAGTTTTCTGAAGATACATTATAGTATGAGGCAGCACTTGACCAAATAGGGGAATAACTGACGAAATTCATAGTGTTAGCAAATCTAATTGATTGATATATTTCAGTTTTACCCTAAAGTGGAGAAGGCTATAACTACTAACCATCTTTTCGGTGATTGATGGTCCTACTCTGTATCCAATTCAAGTTATTGAACCTAAATCATTAAATTTAATTAAAAAAAGTTCAGAATTTTCTTTAAATTTAATCTGTATTTTTGATCTTTTTTAATTTAATACGCAAATAAGGTTCAAAGTACTTCTTATAAATGAATTTTCCTGAATATAATATTATATATGGAAATATGTATAATGGCTATATATTAATTTAGATAGTTGACTTCCATTTTAAACAAATTTATTATCATTTTATAACGCGAGATTTTTTCTTAGGACCAATATCAGGAATAGAGATTCTAAAATTTATAATATTAGAACCTAATTATAAGAATTATTGTATATTCAATTATTTTCTGAGAATCGTTATCATCGCCTTGCTTATAATCATTAACTAAAATAAAAAGAATTATTTATATTCAGGCAAGTGTTAACTAGTAAACTTTTTAAAAGTGATAACAACGTATATATAATCATTCAGAATATTCTTTCTAAGTCTTCTAATTGAACCCTTTTTTATTTTTGTCTCTTAGTTTTATGAAGATCATTCTTATTTGCATTTTGATTCTCATTCATTATTTAAAGAATTTGCTGTACAGTTTTTATTTAACTTTGACTACTTTTGAATGATATAGGATCTATTTGAATATATTTTTATACCCTGCTTATCTATTGATGGAATTTGAGACAACATGTATACTCTTTTGTCCTCTGGAAATAACCTTATT
The DNA here is from genome assembly GCA_016759055.1 of Paramecium bursaria. NCBI lineage: Eukaryota > Ciliophora > Oligohymenophorea > Peniculida > Parameciidae > Paramecium > Paramecium bursaria. The sequence goes on from VMTU01000381.1 coordinate 52,703, forward strand.
TGTCCATCCACCATAGGCTGGATTTAGGGAGTTTCTTAAATGTTGGTAATTCCACTGTATGATTTCTCCAGGTTATCTTATATTTCATTTTGATCGAAAGATTTGCTACAACAACTGCCCATAAACAAAGATTAATTAAATTAATTATTTTTCATTAGGGCTTTTATTTATAATTAGCAATACAAGTGATTTCCTTAATAATTTATAAACTCCTAATGGCTGAATTGTAACAAATTTTATACTAAATGATAATGAATTTTTAAACTTGTAGAATAGAAAATGGACCATTTAATTCTCATATGACAATGATAAATTTTTATAAATTTGAGCTTTATGATATTATTTTTTTTATAGAAGATTTTTGATTATTATTGTGAATTAAAGAATAAAATTAAAATATTAATTTACAAGAACACATTATCGAGAAAAAAACTAAATTTATACATTCTCAAACAGTCTTATATCCTAAATCATATTGAGTGGACTAATTCCATACTAAGAAGGGTTCTAATATATTTATGATTTTAACCATCATATCGCACCTTTTACTGAGAAAAGTTTGCTATATTTTATGTGAATTCGATAAGTTTTTTATATAAATTAATCAAATTTATATAAAATTAAAATCATTAACTACAACTGGATTATCTTGATCATCATCTTCTAAATCATCATAGACAAAATGTTTATTTAGTAATTCTTATAATTTATTACAACGACTTGACAACTTAAAATAATGAAATAAATTTACCTTTCTTTCTTATGCAGTCTGGTTTTCGTTGAAACAGATTTCTATTAAATTTTTAATACAAGATTTAACAAAATTGTTTCTCGATAATGGATCAATAAAAAAGTCTTGAGGAATTTGTGCAAGTTATTCATAAAATACAGGAATGAAGTCTATAAATATTTCTGGATGAGATTTAACGAGTTAATCACATGAAGTTATTAGAATGATTAGTTTCTTCCATTATTCGAATGAATCATAATGTTCACCGAGAAGAAATTTAACAAAAGCATATTGAAGCTCTCCTAAAAACATTAAGTAATCATTCTAGTATTCACGCTTAAGCATTTGAAGGAAAATTTCGCTTTTATCAAAATTCATTTGAGTTAATTTCTCTCCAGAAACCTTATGCTTATAACATTTTGTTGCTACATCTGAATAATAGATAGTTCCTGCCATAATATTAAAGTCTTCCTTTTCCCCAACATTCTATTGAGCTCTTGCTTGCTCTCTTCTAACTTATTCTGAGTTTTCTGATTGTTCTTCATCACTTTCTTACTCTTATTCTTATTATAATTCTTCCCTATATTCTTTCTCTAAAACATAGAGTTTCCTTTAAATGGGGTCTAATTTATCTAAAACCTTCTTAGAAATGTAGTTCGAAACTTTAGCCCATGTTTAATAAGTATTGGATGGATAGGCTCCAAGATAACAATCAAGATCAAACATCCTAAATGAATGCCTATACTATTCTGCTTCCTCCTTATCTACGTCAATCAAATCTTCATACTCAGTGTTCCACCTCTTCACGATAATCCTATTTTCTGAGGAGAAAGTGCAAAAGAACCCTAATTTAAATTAGTGATTTTCAGATGCCAATGAGTAATGAACATAGTGAGTTCCAAGAGGTATTAATTTAATTCCTTGAAATCGCTTGCCAATACTCCATATTGAATTATCAATTCCAAATTATATTTTCTCTGGAAGCTCTAATAAAATTAAGGCACCAAGTTAGTGAATTTTTGTGTTTGCTTCTTCTTAATTCATATTTTAATTTTTAAAAATAAATTATTAATATTTTAAATTATTTCATAAATTCAATTTGGCATATCTTTCGATTATTTTATTGTATGCTTCATCAACATCAAATTCTTTCTTACATAATTCTGTTAGGACTTCATCAATTACTTCACCTCTTCTTTTCGCTATATCGTAGGGTATATTAGAGAATGAAACTAGGGAATATTTTGGGATATAATCCTCATATTTTAATGCAATTTATGCTTCACATTGCTTCTTCAATTAAAAGAATTTGTCACTTACTAAATCTCTCATTTCGATGAAATTCATCACAGCCATATCGCTAATTGCATCTGTATTTGGTTTCCTTGATAAATAAAATTCTTAGAGAGTCTATTTCAGTTCCTTATTCTTGTCGTATAGTTAATCAAATATTAAACAGTCTTCAAATGCCGCATTCATTCCTTGGCCATAGAAAGGTACTAGGCTATGTGCAGCATCTCCAATAAGGATGCATTTATCCTCATAATTCCAATTTTCGGTCTTAACAGTACACAGCTTACCAATAGGGTTTTTCTAAAATTATTCAACCAAATCAGGAATGCATTAAACTACGTCATTAAAATATTGATTAAAAAATTGTTGAATTTGTTCCTTGGTGACAAGCTTTTCAAATGATATTTCACCCTCTAATGCTAAGAAGAGAGTACAAGTCCAATCACCAGTTTGATTAGGTAGCGCTATAAGCATAAATGAGCCTCTTGGCCATATGTGAAGACTGTTCTTATCTAAATGCGACCCGTTTTATGGGATTATGTTAAGCTCTTTATATCCATGAGATTCATTTGATCTGGTTACATTCATGTTTTAAACTTACGAAAGAGCTTCTCTGATCTTTGAATTGTAACCATCTGCAGCAATCACTAATTCTGATTGGACATTTAATATTTAGTCATTCGTTTTTATCTGTATAACATTCTATTTGGGATCATAATTCACAACTCTTGATTCGAATATGATAGTAACTCCTTACTTCTCAGCCTCATTCAAAAGTACTTTATTCAATTATGATCTGCTTATAGAATAAATGGCTTAATCTCCCTTTCCATATTTTTGGAAGGTTTGTTAGCCATCAATTGTATGTATTAATCTCCCATACATAGGTATAGCTATTTATGAAACATCTAATCCTATCTTTTAGAGTGCTGTCATTCCTCTTACAGAAAGAGCAAGGTTTATTGATCTGCCAGCACTTTCTACACCTATTCTTGGATCAGGTCTGCCTTCATATATCGTGACTTAATGGCCCCTCTTGGCCTAATATAATGCAAACAGGGGACCTGCTAATCCTCCACCAATAATTGTTCTCATTAATAATATAATATGTCATAATCTTTTTTAGTTAAATGCTTAAACTTATCTTTATAGCCTATCGTTGTTGTTTTTGAGTCTATCAAGCTCGATGTCATCGGGGGCTTTTATCATTTCATACGCTATTAGTGGCACTTGATGCTTGGGTTTGAATTCTTCCTCCTTTATGATTTAGAATTTATTCTTCTAAAATTCTAACATTTGTTCTTTAACTTAATCCATGTCACTTTATATGCAATGAATAAGACTATATATGTCATTCAATTTATTTCCACTATTTGGCCATCTTATTTTTTCATCAAAAACCTTCGAACATATATCTACTGGAATTTAGTAAGCCTATCTTTTGATGAGTTCCATTTCTCCTACACTTCTTTGAAGATTTTCATACACTTTGCCGTATTCTGATTCTATATCCATAAAAATGTATCAAACTGAAAAAAAATTGATATATGTGAGCCAAAATAATAGCATGATTATAAATTATTATATTTAAAAATCAGATTATTATATATCAATTATTATATAAAAACCATGCTTAAACCCACCAAGTGCCTTTGTCTCTGTATTCAAGTTAAAAGAGTTATTTTGCAGTTGAATGCATGTCCGTATTCAAACTCTTGCACATCGAACAATGCATATTGATATCTAGGTTTTCAAATACTTATCCTCTCCATCCATAACCTCCAGTCCAGCAAAACCTATATTTAGATTAATATTATACCCAAATGTTCCACCGCCATCAATTCTTGAGTGTTTATTTTTATTCTTCTTTTAATCTTGAACGTGCTAAGCCATTAAATCATGAGTATGATTACGAAGCTTAATTAGTGATTCAATCAATTGGGTTTCATGATTGTTGGGTATGTTAATTTAACTCTATTAGATTGGATGATCATCTTCTTTTAGAGCTTGATATCGCTCTTTTGCCTTCTATTCTCTTGATGACCAATAATTCTTCTGAGAGTTTAATAATTTATTCAAAGGTTCAAAGTGATTTATTTATGCGATATTCTCCAAAGAGTTTTTAAAGTTTACTGTGTATTCTATTTATTCCTAACCAACCTTGTTCATTACATTTTAAAGGTTTTAGTTCCTTTAGAATATTAGTGATAATAATTGTTGTTGTAGGATGGTTTCGGGGTTTTAGAAATTCTCTAGGAAAAATTGTTCATCCAATACATCTTGCTCAGATTTGTTGAGAGATGATTGTATTAGTTGGTTTGCCTCAGTTAATAATTCCTTAACTTTTTGGGCATCATAATCTGCAAATTGCCTCAATTCTTTAGCAATACCCTTCAATTTCTCTAAATATATATTGACAGAGTGTTCGATGATCATGTATATTTTATTAAACTCTTCTACGATCAGTTCTGGTGAGCATCCAGGTAAAGCTCCACATAAGAGTTTAAATTTATCACTCATGAGTTGGAAATTGCTATTAATGAGGGCAGGATTCTTATCCTTAGTACTAGCTAGTTGTGCGAGGTGTTCTGGTCTCTCAATGATGGGGCCATTCAATTTAGCAAGCAAAATATCAAGTGGAATCTCTTCCATATTTTTTAATGTTTTAATTAAAAATCGAAGATGAAGATATCGAAGTTGAGATTAAAGGTTCAACAATTATAGCAGGTCAGAGTGTGATTGACTTGAGGGAAATTTTAATACAAATCGATTGTAAACATGGGCACTACTTTATCACTTTGACGAGTGATGCAGGTATTTTAGAGTTCCATGGTAAGAACTAGGTCTTAGTGGATTTTTATAATCGAATAAAATATCTAGGTATTTAAACCAATTTCTTCGAGATGTACAGGTTAGAGGGTAGTTATGGTTAGAGTGTAATTGATTCACAATTTTACAGGATTATAACATTAGTGAAAAGTAAGGAAAACCTGAAAAAAATTAAACTGATCAGATAACTTCCAATTATGTTCTTACAAGTAGTCTTCGTATTTGAGGAACTGGAACATTATTACTTAGTTTTCGAGAAGCTACCATAAATATAGGAGCTCTCCCATTCTACTTTTTATTAAATTTTGCACGCAATGTGGTATTTGGGAGAGAACGGTTATAGCATATTTATAACTGATTTGTTCTAAGATAAATATATCAAGGTCTTACCCGAATAAATAGTTGACTAAAATATGGAATTAGAATGTGTTAAATAAGTGACTAAACTAATGTTATTTACTAATGAAGAGTTTTATATTCAATTATATGACAATCCGTAGTAGTTAAATCATTTGATTTATGATTACTGGTTTATATAAAAGCTTTCTGAAGAATATATACTTCAAATACTCAGTCTCTCAGTCAAGCCTCCAGAAGATATTTAAGAATATTTAGAGAATAATGTTGTTTGTATTTATTTATTCATAACAATAGAAATATAAAGTTTTAAATCCATTTATGAAGATCTAAAAGAAGATGATGATTAACTTAATTCGTCAATTGATGCTTATTAGATACTGATTTAGCATAATCACAATAAGTCTAGCAAACAATTTGCTCTCGATAGTCTGTTTAGTGAAAACATCTTGAAACCTGAACAGTATGAGTACCTCTAAGATTTTGATTAATCTCTAACTGATCTCGGGCTATATCTTTAGAAGGAAATATAATAGAGTCCAGAACAGGGATCAACATGTCCGAGTACAATGAAGGTCAACTCAAAGGAAATTCGTTTAGAAAAACTTTATGATATTATATAGGCAGCAAAGGAAATTGAATAATAGGAGTAGATAAATAAGAAGAAGATAACAAGTATAAGAAAAAATCTAATGGACTTGAAATGAATAAAATTTAGATTAATATATAATGGCTTCAAAATCTTATTTCTTTAGCATAGCTGAGGCTGCGGCTGAATAATTCGTCAATGAGAAAACGATCAATATTTACAAGGATCTAGACTTCCAGGATACGAAGGCAGGAATAAGATTGAACAATTTATTTCTAAAAATTACCACTCATAGGATAATATTTTCAAATGACCCTCAAATTGATAAAATAAATCCTAAATCCTAATCCATATTTTTCAAACTGATGTTGAAGGATATTGTAAAACTTGAGAAAAAGATGAAAGGATTAATTCACTAGAAAATAGATTCCTTCATAATACATATTCAGAATTAATAAGTGGAAGTTTTTGGGAAGGGATTGGAAAATCCATTTTTACTGTTAGAGGGTGCGATCTAAAAGAAGGAATGGGCTGTCGAGAAAACTGATTAAGATTAGGCGAAATCAGAAATCTATCTTGGATTGAAATAAGAAATTAAATCAAATATCATGGATGCAGAGAAAACAAAAGAGAATGTAAAATCATCATTTACCAATTTCGATACTTTCTTTAAAAACTTTCATGAATTATCAGAGGCAACAAAGAAATTAAGATAAAATTAAGCTCAAAATTAAAATGACGAAGTTAATAAGATCCTTGAATCTATGGGATGTATTCAGGTTATTACTAAGGATGAGGCTGGTGATAAATATTATGAAGAATTAGGAAAGTAGATATTTAAATTCTGCACTGAATTATTCCCTAAATAAGGTGGTATAGTGTTATTAATGGACATATATTATTACTTTAATAAGAAACGATAACTATCTCTATTGAGTCCTGATGAGGTGTTGAAGGCGTGTGAATAATTTAAAAGGCTAAACCTACCAGCTAATCTAACTTAGTATCAAGGCATCAAAGTAGTAGAATCAAGTAAGATTTATTGTAATATATAGCACAATTCGATATTGTTAAGGATTTCGACAACACGATTGGTAAATTAGTAAGTACTTAAGTGGGTTTGACAGCTGAGTAGATATCAAAGAAGTTGGGATACTCATTGATGGTTACTAAAATTAAATTAAAGAGGGCTTTGGAGAATGGATTATTGTGTGAAGATAGAAGAGTTGAATGGACTAAATATTATCGTAATATCTTTTTATCATGATTTTTATTTTAATTTTTATCTATACTCTTGATTCTTAGTTACATACTCATTGACTTGAAAGTGTTTGAAACATTCATAGTATTTCCTAAACAATTCTCTGCATTCTTTAAATGTCATTGTTTAATTCATTATATCATTGCATTAGTCAATTTATGGGTATGTCATTCTGCATTTGTCTTCAGCAATTTAAAATCCAGATAAATATTAAGCCAAGTTGCTATTTTCATATTTACTTTCGTCCATTTATTTATTTTTTAGTTTTATTTTATTTTAAAATATTTTAATTTAATTTTCTCACAAATGATAAAATAAAATAAGGATGGTGAACTTATTTTTATTTAACCTTAAAGAATATTATAGGAAATAAGGTTCTTACATTAAGAATTGCCTTCCTTTGTTTATTCATGGGCTTGGGAGGCTAGGTGTGTTAATGCACTTGAAAAAGATGATTGGCTTGAACAGATTAGTGAATTGAAAGTAATATTTATTTTAATATTCTAATTACAGGCTGCTGGGTTTGTGAAGAGATGCGAGGTATATGCTAGAAAGCCATTCATTATTGGGAAGAGATAATTTAATGTACGATTAGTATCTTATGGATCAAGCAATAAGAAAAAGATGCATATTGGACCTAATTAATTAGCTCATGCATTTGATAAGTTGCTTTTCGATTATGTATTTGCATTTTTAGAGACTCCTAAATAAACTGCTAAAAAAATATAATTATTGATCGAGCGTGCAGAAATGAGGGAAAACTTTTTGTAATTCATTTATCTTAATTGTGTTAGTTAATTAGAGCAATTAAAATAGAGTAAAAAGGAACTTTTAGGGGAAGAATGATTTATAATTAAAAATTTTTTTATAAATAAAATTATGAATCAAGCATTAAAATATGTTCCTAAAATTAAATTTATTGGCAAAAGAATAGTGAAGGTGTAAACATTTGATGCTCCCATCTCCTATGTTCATAAAATAGTGAATTATGGCAGAATCAAATTGAGTAATGATGAGATTGAGATTATCAATTAAGGAGGTTGGGCTAGTTTAAGCTATTTAAAGATTAAGAAAATATGAGTTTATTATATTTATGAAATAATTGCAATTATAGAAAGATCCAAAGTATCAACATAAGGAAGGAACATGCTATTGTGGGGATTGTTTATGTGGCAATTGTCTTTGTAAGCCTTAAGCAACAAAAGAATCCTATTCAAAAGACATGACATCAACATATGGCTACAATTATAGACGACCTAGCTTCAATGAGCCTGTTATGATTAAATTACCTAAATACTAAGAAAGAAAGGCATCGCTATCAACTCATACCATTTATCAGGATGAGTTTTAGAACAAGCCACTATTATTTAATGAAAATCCAATACCTAAAAGAACCAAGGATATGAGCATACCTTTTTGTTCTGTCAATTAATATTAGGTGGATTATATTAAGAAGTCAATCATTCCACCCTAGATTATAAAGCCTGTGAATCAGATATAGCTGATACCTTAGGTTCAGGATGAAACATCACAATATTAAAAAAGTTATGTTAGAACATAAATCGATAGAACTCAATTCACTAATATCTCTATGATCATGAATAAGAGACTACATGCTAAAAATGAAAAATCAATATATTTGAATTCAAGCTACTAGGAAGCATTCTCGAAAAAAGTAGCTCCAAGATAACAAATTCTTCCTGTTCAGAGTTCCTTGTTGCCATTTGGGTTGACGAATAAGGGAATTCAAAATTAAACTACTAATCAATAGGATTATACGACTAAGGATAATTATAAGTGTCCTGCCTATCTGAAACTGGAGAAATTGATAATTTGATGATTTGATAATTTGATATATAATTTTTCCCAAATAATAAAAATTATAAAATGTTTAAGTTATCTCATTTTAAAGAACGCTAGACTCCTACATAAGAAAAGAAGAATGATTTTACGAATGTAATTTAGTAAGCAAAAAATAAAGAGATTCTTAATGATTTAAAAGTTAATAGGAATGAAATATAGTAAAAGATGCATTAATCTATGATGAACAAAAATATTGCGTTATCAATTTATAGCCCCTTACTGATATAGACTCTAGTTTATTTGCTCGTTTCATTCATTTTATCAATTTTGATATTTTAAAAGTTATAGTTAGGAAGCTTTTATGAAGAACTAAGTGATGCTGAAAGTGTGATATCTAATTTATAACGTCAAGTGAAATAACCAGTTATACAAAATGTAAGTATTGAGAAAAATTGCTCAAAATCACTTGGGTATATTCCTGGTACGGATAAGGGGTGTGTTTGTCCGAATATGTAGACATCTAATTCATGGTGTTAGAGTCCATGTAAGGAAGTGAAAAACATTCCTTCATTTAAATTTTACAAATTTTCCAATTCATAACTTTGCATAATTTATAAAGAATCAAATGGAACTAATTCAATAAAATTTGTTGATAAAGAGGGAATTAAAGTTGGAAATAAATAATTTATACTCTCTAGAGACGAGGATAGCGATGAGGGGGAGTTTTATAAGTTTGTTATTGCTCCAGGGAAACCGTGTTTTAACCCAAGAAGGGGATAAGTCAAAAAATCTTAATTGTCATATCCATTTATGGAGATAGAATATATTGTAATTTAAAAAATTTATTCAAGGGTTGTGATGAATATGGATCGTATAATTCGAGTGCTGTTGAAATTGGAAGGATTTCACATGGTTAATTAATAAGAGAAAATAAAGTTGATACCACATAATATCCTTTTTGGGAGAAATATTTTAAGGATGACGATGATATGTACTTATATCTGCTGAGGAAACACTTTGTAGATTAAGCACATGAATGTTAAGATGCATTTGATTATCCATTTAAAGAAGCTTATGGATCTTGCTTGCTTATTTAAGTAACTTAACTTATTGTTTGCTATTTTGGATTCATATTTTTTGGACTTGCTGCAGTATTTATGGTTGGAGCATTATTATTGAAGAAGGCACCTAAAATTAAGAACAAAGTAACATTAAAAACACCACTCCCATAAGTTATGGAGAAGAGCATCATACTTTTAGGAGTCACTATGAGTCTTTGCGTGCTATTCACACAAATCATTTATCAATATGGTGTGGGAAATGAATTAGGGTTATCAACATCTGCTCAATATTCTGGAAAATTACTCTAAAAGCCTTGTTTTAAGAGTAATGGGATTTTAAGAGCAGTTACGATGATAAATACAGTGATTAAAGATTGTACTAATGATATATACATACCAGTAATGATATGGGATATATTTGCTATATTACATTTAATTATTGGATATGTTACTATAAGAAAAATAATTGAAAAATCTTGATATATTTATCAAAAACATTTTTGCTTTATTTAATCCTAATTCAATTATAAGCCTGGATTATCAACCATTACTTCTTAACTAAACATCATTTAATATATATCTTTATTATATTAGAATTACTTGATATAACTTCTGTTAATATTTTTTCTATGTTTTCACCTGTTGCTGAGCTGCATTCTTCAAATCCCATTTAATTCAATTAAGCGAATTGAGCTCCTTATTCTTTTGAAACATCCCTCAAATTAACTAAATCTGATTTAGTTCCTACTAAATAGTAACTAGCATAGGGATTTACATTTTTTTTGCAGTATTGCAGCCATTTCTGATATTTTTTTTTTAATAATTTTATACCTAAAGCTGATCAAATGAATCTCGAGTAGTAATTTCATAGAGAAGGATAACGCCAGCAGTATTTTTGAAATATGATTAGCTATATCTTTCGATTGCTGCGGTATCCCATATTTAGATCCTTACTACATTTGCGTCTATTACAGCATCTCTGTAGCCGAATTCGACTCCAACGGTTGATTTTGATTCAATATCGAATTAATTTCTGCATACTTTTGACATGAAGTTGGTTTTGCCGCATCCTGGGCTACCCAATAAAACTACTTTAACTTAATAATCATATGAATTCATATTAATAAAAAGAAAAAATATATAATAAAAAACAATTTTGTTTTTGTATATTTTTGTCTCATGTTAAAGAAACCTTATTCTGCGAGTAGTAAACACGAAATACCAAATAAAGCGATTATAGAGAAAAAAGTATTGAATAGACGAACATCTCTAATTTTGAGAGAATAGAAGGACTTTAAGGATGGAACTAGTACTAATAAAGTGTATATGTCTGCCAAACAATTGACCTTACTTAAGAAACCACCTAAAGACTCTAAGCCATCATCGATGAAGAATATAAAATCTATGGATGGAAATTAGGTCATCAGGGCAGAGAATTACTTAAAAATATAGCCATAGATTGTGTTTGAGGATGATAAAGTGCATGTTATTACTTCGATGAGGTAGAGGCCTCAGAAAGTATTATCTTAAACTGAAGCAACATCACCCTTGAAGACTGACAATATGGTAGAAATAAGTGGGAATAGGGTATTTATAAAGAACTCTTCACCTGCATTCAAACTTTAGGGATTTTCCAATAAAATGAGTTAAGGCATCTTAAGTAATCATTTTCTTTCACTTATAAATTTGTCCTCTAGAATTAAAGCATGATAATATAATAATCATTTTATAACTTAGAGTATAGTGTATCTTATTCCATGTTTGGCTAAACATATATAATTGTGATTAACATACGGAAGAATGCAATTAAAATCAAATCTATTTATATAAATTAATTAATACCCACAAATCACACCCCATTTTCCTTAAAATTTAGACTCTAAGCAACTTGTTAAATATTCAGTTTGTTAGCTTGCGTTGCTATGTAACTGTTATACGTTGTTGATGCTATTATGTATTACGAATTGATACATCGATATTATGCTATCTGCAATGGAATCTTGCATATTTGGATCTCTATGAATTATTTCAAATTCCTCATCTCCTTATGTTCTCACTATCTCTATATTATCACCTTAATATGAGAATTTAATTAATTGTTATAGGTAATACATTCCACATGATGAAAACTATTTACCAATTACAACTCTCCAACATCCTCCATATCGAATATCTAATTTATAATACAAAAAACCTAAGTAATCTGAAATATATTTAGCCCTATCATACTGATTGATTAATTTTTCGTATGCTGCTTTAACAATATTACTTATTTCATACTCCATTTTGGGATTGATTCCTTAATCTATTCTAACTATCTGCATATTTGGAGAGAAAAAATAAAAATGAAAAGAAAAATAATTAATAATCATTAGTCACTTTTTTGTCGATCATTGTAGCGATTGAACTTGACAGGCACATCTTCGAGATTAATTTGTGTCCTATGTTTTTTCTTTAAATATACTCTTAATTTACTGATGATGATTTCTTCTATTATGCAGATTTTGCATAAAACTAACTTCGATTCGTAGATAGAAAGGCCTATCTGAATGTAGAAGATTTCTAGTCTTGAGTTCTGCTTTATTGCTGGCTTTATAATTTCTCCTTCAATAAATGGTTCACCATATTAAGATAGGATGGCAAATCAAGTGTTTTCTTATAAAACAACAAATTGGCATTATATTGATGTTTTACAGCACGATTAGAAAATTTAAGCTAAACATTGTAGGTATTATCATGGAACTATAATTAAGGTTGTAACTTTTCAGTTGATCTTATCTTATATTTTTTTTAAGTTTAATGTGAGGATGTATTTTTAAATAATTTAAGGACTCTTCCATCTAATTGTTAATCGGGAAAGTTTTCTATATATTAAATGGAGTGAGAGTACGATAATTTTTTTTATTATGTAATGGGTGTTTCAATCTAAAAATTCTCTCTCATATCAAGAGTCTTTAATTTAGGGGCACTTTTAAATTATTCATCCTTATATTTCATTAATTAGGTACTTTAAACCTTAATGTTACCTTATTTTGCATTAGAGGGGTCTTAAAATATTGTATATTTTAGCAATTACTAATAATTCATATTAATAAAATAAAATCAAATTAAATACTCTAATAAGTTAGTGAAGCCGTACTTCTTGTCTTTCTACTTTTTGAGTTTGTTATAAAACTCAACCTTTTACTCTTTGTCTTGCATATTCAAGATTGATTCAACTATAAATCTTCTTAGGATTTAAATACCTTTATTGATTCTAATCCTTCTATATTTTCCAATAATCGTCGGTGTATGAGACATATTGAGCTATTTCTTAATAGATAACTAAACCACTCAACATGAATATCCATAATATTTGTAAGAGTTTGTTCTTCTCCCAATAGCATGAAAGTATATAAATGATCTTAAATGGGATGTACTCAATATTTCTTATCATTATAAGCTGCCAAGGCAATGAAATTTACACATCAACAACATTAAGTTGGCAATATAAACTAACTGCAAGCATGAAAATATTCTCCAAGTAATATAGGGAATCTGAAGTCAGATATTGAACACAATCCTTGCTAATTATGTGAAATATTATAATTATTGGCAAATATCTCCTATCCTTGAATATGACTAAATAGTCTTTAGTTAATAGGGATTCGAAGATTATAAATACAATAAGCCATAGAGTTAGCTATGCATATTTTTAGTTTTAAGTGAATTTCTTATAATTATAGTAGGTTTCGTTGAAGGACTTTAGCTTAAACTCAGTCTTGTAATTGAATCCAAACAATTCAATTGTATTCTTAATTAGAGTGTTCCACTAATCCATAAAAATATATAATTTAAATTCATTATAAATTTTATATTTCAGCCTCCAATAATGTTAGCTAACGAAGGCTCTCATCAATCTAATTATAGAGTTTCTTCAAATCTTGTGCTTTATCATAATAATTCTCAATCAGATTTTATTAGAAGATTTTCTGATCATAATTGATGGAGCTTACTCTTATAAAATATATAATACTTAAATCCTTATTTGAATTGTTTGATTCGATTATGTGTTTTAAAGATATTTCTTGTTGATCGATTTATAGTGATTTCTCTTTCTGAAAAAATTCCAAATATTATTACATTAAAAAAATTAAATGGAGGTAGAAGTGAATTTAGAGGAGATTTACAAAAACGATTTCTAGGGCTCATTTTTCAAATTAGAGACTCTTAAATAGTGGGAGGAATCATGGCTTCTTGAAAAACATTTAATGTCAGCATTGAAGGAAAAGTATTATTGATTAAACAAAATTAGATAACAAAAACATATAATTATGATGATTATATCTATAATCAACCTTAAATAATTGGAGTAGATTTAAAATATTGAGATTCCACTTGATGTGCTAGAAATCATATTCAATTTCATCACTCATGAAAATATACCATCATACTCATTAGAGGAGAAAACATAAATATATACATTCCTCATGTACCTTTATTGTTAGCCAGAAAATCAATTTGTATCAAAAAAAGCTTATGTTTTTGTGTCGAAATGCTTGTTAATGAGTTCAAATCCTCTTGTATGCTTTTTAATTTTATCCATAGTTTTTGAAATTTCATTTCTTGAAGTATCCTGAATTGATAAAGGATTATGTGAAGGCATCTAAGGTTAAAAATTGGTAATTGAAACCAGAATCAAAATTCATTCCATCATTAGTAGAGGATTTAATTTAAATGTTGTTTAATTACCCTATTAGTGAACAAAATCTTATTGGAAATGATGAAGTTATCTAAATTGAATCATAAAATTAATTCAGAACCTTTTTAGAGAGAAATACAGCACCATTACCAACACCTAAGCATATAATTAAAGCATAGAATGAGAAGATTTTATACAGATTGGTAAATGAGTAATAAATGAGATACCTAAAATGTATTGAGAAAATGATTGATTTTCTAACTCTTCTATTAAGTTCAATACCAACTAGAAAATATTTAAGAATATATCTTTTATCAACAGTATTAATAATAAAATAATTAGAATCTTTTGCCATATTTGAAATGTTCAATGCCTCAACATCATTCCTGTGTTCTTTAGACTTTAGTTTAGTCATTTGAACATTATATTAATTTCCCTCTTAATGATGTAACAGGTGAATAGTTATCGTTTGCAAATCAATAAATGGTTCATAAGGATTTCCTAAAGAAACTTTAAACAGTTTTATACAAGAAATTTAAATTTATGGTTTAATAGAAAGAATTGGAGGAATATTAGTTCGTTAAAAATTTGAGAAGATCAGAGATTGAAACTATGTTTAATATTATGATTCTTGTATTCCCTTAGGAACCGAATCCCTAATAGTATAGCCCTGGAAAGAATTTAGATTCCCTCATTTTAGAAGTTATTAGATCTGCAAATCCTGTTCCAAACTTATAAAGTTATTTGATTGATAGACCACTCATACCCAACGAATAGATGATTTGGGATTATAAATTTATTCCAGAAGAATCGGAATCTGGATTATTGAAGTAGGTTTTGTCGATTCCTAAATTAAATTTATAATTTCTGTGTTTTGATGATTATTTGGAGAGGAATTATAAGTTATTGAAATTGGAAAGTTCCTTCGATTTGAGGAAGGAATTTGAAGATGCAATTATAAGAGTTGACCCTCAATTCAATCACAAGGGAGGATTCACACATTTTAATGGTTATGCAAATATGGCAACTTAGGTTGTTAAATTCAAAATCCATGATGTTGAAACTCCGGAAATCGGAAAGAGAGTCCCTCGAAAGGTGTATGGTGAGATTCAATTCCATGTTGATAGAATGTCATAGCAAGTTCTTAGGTAGTGGGATAATTTGAGAAAACATCAGATTGTATTTTTAGTTGCCTTCAGGAAAGAGATAGATATAATTCAATTCAAGAAGGATTATGATGAGAGGGAGGAAATAATAAAATCCATTTAAGAGAATGATGGTTGCAAGCAATTTTGTGAAAAATATGGAATAAGAGCTATACGAGGTGCTGAGATTGATATTATTTACGATGAAAGGAGAAGAGAAATCAAGGATTCTGAAATTATAAATGGTCATAAATTTTAAGGAAATCTAAGAATATTCAATGTGTTTTTAGATGCAGCTTAATATCAAGATGATGTGGATGCAGGTATAAATGCAGAAGGAGAGATTTATGGAAATTTTAGTTTGTTGATTAGGAGAAATCCGAAAGAAAATAATTTTAAACAAATATTGGGAGCCATTTAAAGGGTGATCATTTAGCCTCCAACATTACCGAGCTTTTTACAATCTATTCTACTTGGATATGGTAGTAAGGATGTGTCAAGTAGCAACTATTTCATGAAGCTAGATCCCAACTAAGTATAATTTAAATTGTTGGACACAATTATTGATTAAGAGCACTTAGAGGCTTTGAAATCAACTAATTTGCCTTAATAAGTTATTCAATCAATAGTAACGAATTGGTAGCCTACCCCTAAAAGGAGAAATTCTATTAGATTTACGAAATTATAATTAGAGAGTATAGTTTCAGCAATGTATCCAGGCTTAACACTTGTTGTTGGTCCACCAGGAACTGGAAAAACAGATATCTCAGTATAAATTGCTAGTCTCTTATATCATAATTATCCCAATTAGAAAACTCTTATTATCACACATTCTAATAATGCTCTAAATGATTTGTTTGAAAAGATATCATAGCATGATGTTGATGAGAAATATATGTTAAGACTAGGTATTGGGGCTAAGGAACTTAAACTAAACAAAGTATATTCCAGAGAGGGTAGAATCAATTACATGTTATAAAGAAGATTATACTTATTAGATCTAGTGTTAAAATTGCAAAAGAGTATTTAAATTCCATTTGCAGAGGAATATTCATGTGAGATTGCAGAATATTATTTCAAAACTCACATCTAAAGATTATGGAATAATTATCAATAATCTTAGGACTAATTTCCCTTTTAAGGTTTTGTAAATGATTACCCTAATTTGTTTGTCGATTAAGATAGCACAGAAAAATAATATTAAGTTATTCAAAGAATATTCCAAGAATTGAAGGAATGTAGACCCTTTGAGTTATTGAGAAATAAAAAGGAGAGAGGTTTGTATGTTATTTGTCATCAAGCAAGAATAATAGCAATGACATGCACTCATGCTGCTTTGAAGAGAAATAGCTTCTATGACTATGATTTCTAATATGACAACATCATATTTGAGGAGGCAGGATAGATATTGGAAATTGAGGCATTTTTACCATTAACTATGAGCAAGTCAAGTAGTTTGAAAAGGGTAATTATGATAGGAGACCATAATCAATTACCTCCAGTTATTAAAAATGTAAGTTTTTAAAAGATTGCAAATATGGAACAATCTTTTTTCATTAGGATGATTAGGCTTGGGATACATCATCATGTACTTGAGGAATAAGGAAGAACTAGAAATGAAATACTATCGCTTTACAAATGGAAGTATAACAATTTGAGATCACTTCCTCATATAAACTTTAATCATGCTAATGCTGGCTTGAGTTAAGTCTTTTAGTTTGTTGATGTCGATTTTCCTGAAAACAAGGAAACAAGACCTCTACCCTATTTCTATTAGAATATCATAGAGGCTGAGTTTGTAGTTGCTACGTAATTTATAATATTTATTTTTAGATATATGTATTTAGTGTGTATAGGTTATAATCCGAAATAAATATCAATATTAACAACATATAATGCTCAAAAGCTCCTCATCAAGGATATCATATCAAGGAAATGTGCTTGGCATTCTTTCTTCTAGAGTCCTGATAAAATCAATACAGTTGATAAATTTTAGGGATAATAGAATGATATAATTCTTCTATCAATGGTTAGAACAGAAAGTCCAGGATATTTGAAAGATATTAGAAGAATAATAGTAATTCAATTATAAATAATTAGATATCGTTATCTAGAGCAAAGTATGGATTATACATATTTGGAAAGTATAACTTATTTTCTAGAATTCCAGAGTTAAGTAGAGCATTTTAATAGTTTGTACCTGGACCTCTAAAGTTAATACCTGATGAGAGATATCCAACATAAAGAGGAGCAAATGATGCAGGAAAGTTTATTGAAGTAACTCATCCTGACACCTTGTACGAATTGATCAGAAATATAATGCAAAAATGAAAATATATTATAATTACATTTAATTCAATATAAAAATAATTTTAGGAATTTTAGGAATTTTAGGAATTTTAGGAATTTTAGAAAAATTAACTAGAATATTGTATTTTTGGGGCTATTAACATGCTTATTTTCACAAATAATAGATATATTCTCTTCTAGTGAACTATGTTTAGTCTTATTTCACCTTAGTTTGAATTTGGTCTCTCAAGTATTCTTAACGAACCAATCAAAAATAAATTTGAATGAAAAAAATTACTCATAACAGAGCAATTTCGCAACCTTCTCCTTGAATATAATTAATGAAACCAAGTTATATTTATTTATTTTATTATACCATGTTTACTCTGATGATTATATAGCAATTAAGAACAAGAGACTTTGAAAATGACTAATATAATTATATTATATCAGTGCTTTCTAATTTATAATATGCATATTATCGTAACTTATATGTCTTTCTAATCTTCTTTAAAATTTGCATTTACGATTTTTGGGGAAAGTTTATTTGTGGTTCAGAGAATCACTGAAAGATAAATATTTTTCCACTAATCAATATGTAGACTTCATTATAAACACAATATAACAGATTGTTAAGGAGGACCTTATAAGAATTAATCAAAAGATGCATCATAATTAATTAAAAAAATTCTGTATAGTATTATATTTGCCTATAAATGTTCAGAATATTTAGGAAAAAATTCAATAAATAAAATTTTACTCGATATAAATGGGTCATTTATCTGCTCTATTGAGAAAGAATTGGATCCTATGGAAGCGTAACTGTTTCTGCTCCTGCTGTGAACTCTTTGTTCCAATATTACTTATTTTTGCACTTATGGGGATTAGGTATTTCAGAATAATCTTATGAATAATAGATCTGTGGTCTCCAAAACCGATGTTACTGAGCAATCCTATGTGTTCCCTTAAATAAAGAACTCGTCAAACACATCAGCTCCATATGCTCAGTTCATGAACACGAATACTCCAGATTTCCCATAGATGGTGTCCGGATTATTAGATAATGCCACTGTCTTACAACTACTCACTCCGCTCATAAATTCATAGCCCCCATCTAGTAACGTAACTCTTCCAACCGACTTATATGATCTAATCAAATATATCAATAGTGTGTAGTAGGGTGCTCACCTTTCTGTACTACCCAAAATAAAGTATGTTTGAAAATTAAATTTTTTTTAAGGAACTGTAAAACCAACAAAATCTAAGATAGACTCCAGAGAAATGGTTTAGTGGCATTAGCTGGTGATGCAAACAATCCAGTAATTAAATATTTGAAGAATGTTTTTGAAAGTAAAATTTTTCTCTCTATTTTAGACTATTATTTGTATGACACCTTGATCTTTAATACAACAAATGACATTGACAATTATGTTAGAAGCTCCTCGTATTGGAATAATAAGCAAGGAGTTTGTTTTGGAGTAGCCATCAATAAATATGATGTGGTTAATGCTAACTTCGACTATGAGCTTAGATTTAATGTCTCATTCAACGGACAAAATAGTGAAACACCTCTAACATCCCTACCTTCCGTTGATCCTATCAAGCTTTAAGATTAATCCAATACTAACTTATACTGGTCATCAGGAATGTTAACTTTACAAAGTTGGATAGATAATATTATTTTGTAGGAGAAGCAAAACTCTTTACAAATAAGGCCATATTTCTCATATGGTAATTTAATTCATTAATATTTCTAGTAAGAAGAGGTGCTGGTGTTAATGATCAGTTCCCAACATTCTTGGTAGGAGCCTTTGGTATTTATCTAGTTCTACCATTAATGATCATGTATTTAAGAATGACATATGCATTGATTTATGAGAAAGAGAAAAAATTAAGAGAAGGAATGAAAATGATGGGACTTGATAATTCATCTTTTTACTTGTCATGGATCATCTAGTATATGATCATCTATACATTCATTTCCATAATCGCAACGATTCTATTAAGTAATTTTTTATTTTAATATTTAGAATCTGTTGTATTTCCGAACACCGATGGACTCGTTTTATTCCTTAATTATTGGCTGTTTTGCATGGTCATTTTGGTCTAATCCTTATTTATTAGTGTGTTCTTCACTAGAGCACTATTTGGATTGATTGTCGCCATCCTCTGGTATCTTCTAATGTACTTGATTATCAGTTTAGTGGGAACTAATGGTTAGACTCCACCTACATCAACATATTGGGCAGCATCAATATCAAGTCATTCGGCATTTTCATTCTCATTTGATGTTATGTGCAATTTTGAAGCATAATCCACTGGAGTCACTTGGGATACTATCAGCACACCAATTAACAACTACAGTGTAAGTATTGCCTTTACGATGCATGTTCTTAATATAATTTTCTATTCTTTGGCAGCATTATATTTAGATCTAGTATTTCCAAATGAATGGGGAAAGAAGAAGCATCCATTATTCTTCATTCCTTATTTCAATAGACCACATTAGGAATCAGCTAAATTAAGAGTAGCTCATTCTATTGATCCTCATGAACATTAAAGGTTTGAGGAGGTGGAATAAGCATTAAAGGATTAGGAGTTGAGAAATGAAGTTGTGAAAATATAGGGTTTATCAAAAGTATATCCAAGTGGTAAGGCAGCAGTCAAGAACATTAATTTAACAATGTACACAGGATAGATATACGCCTTATTGGGACACAATGGTGCAGGAAAAACATCAACTTTATCTATGCTCACAGGATTATTAGATATATCATAAGGTAATGCCACTTCTTTTGGATTTGATGTAGAAACCTAAATTGATTAAATCAGGTAATTCATGGGAGTATGTCCATAACATGATATATTATTTGATATGTTAACAGTTAAGGAACATTTGGAAATGTTTGCAGTCTTCAAAGGAATGAAAGCAGAAGATATCCCAGCAGCAGTCAGAAGAATGATAGAAGATGTTGATTTATTGGAGAAAACAGATTATTTGGCTAAGAATTTATCTGGTGGTTAAAAGAGAAGATTGAGTGTCGCTATAGCATTTATCGGAAACTCTAAATTGATTTATCTTGATGAGCCTACATCAGGTATGGATACTTCAGCAAGAAGATATATTTGGGAAATGTTGAAAAACTACAAAGAAGATAGAATCATTGTATTAACAACTCACTTCATGGATGAAGCTGATTTCTTAGGAGACAGAATTGGAATTATGGGTGAAGGAAAATTAATATGTTCTGGTTCAAGTGTATTTCTTAAGAATCAATTCGGAGCAGGTTATAATCTAACAATAGTGAAGTAGAACACTACAGTTCCCTCAGACCCCATCTGTGAATTAGTAAATAAATTATGCCCAGAAGCAATCATATTATCAAAAGTATCAGCAGAAATTTTAGTATAACTTCCTATGGGTGCTATTAAACAATTCCCAACATTATTTGAAGGATTAGATTAAAATCTCTAGAAGTTATCGATATAGAATTATGGAATAAGTATAACAACCTTAGAAGAAGTATTCTTAAAAGTCGCAAAAATTGGAGCTGGACATTAGAATGTTAATGATTATGAGTAAAATGAGTAAGAGAAATAAAAGCTTTTAGATGACTTCGATATGAACTCCATTAGAATAACAGATCACAATAAATTATTTGTAAATCACACAGTTTCCTTATTATTGAAGAGAATTAGAATCTTTAAGAGAGATTATCGAAGTTTAGCTTGTGAAATATTCTTACCTTGCGTTGTGGTTGCCTTTGGACTTGCTTTAATGACAATTCAATTCATTGATGATGCTCCATCAGTTACATTAGTTCCTTCTTAATTATACGATTTCAATCCTGTTTATTTCAATTGGTTTGGAAATGATCCTGTTGACATGCAGATATATCAAAATATAATTGGTGTTAAGAATATGAATGGATCTATGTTGAATAGTACCACTAGTATTGCATAAGCAGATCTAGACTACTTTAAAATATTTTAAAATTCATAGACAAGAACAAACCTTGGTTGGTATACCATTAATGATAAGACTAATGGCTACAATTTTACATTCTTTGTAAACTCCCTATTTAGAGATGGGCCTGTTATGATGATGAATCTGATGAATCAAGCCATTATATAGATGGTTTATAACTAAACAGTTACAATCAGGGTTAAAGTTAATCCATTAGTTAGAACTTAATAAGAGTTAAATGGTAATAGTTTAGGATCTGGATTTATTGCAGCATTAATATTCTCAATAGGAATGGCATTTATTCCATCCTCAGTCGTATCATTCATAGTGAAGGAGAGAGAAATCAATATCAAGCATTAGTAGCTTGTTTCAGGAGTATCCGTCAAAGCTTATTGGTTCAGTAATTGGGTCATGGATGTTGGAAAGCATATTATTCCATCAATCATTTGTTGCTTATTGATATTAGCGTTTGATATTTCAACTCTTAGTGGGAATGATAACTATGGATTTATGTGGCTTATATTCTTCTTATATGGTTGGGCAATTATACCATTTTGCTATTTGTGTAGTTTTCTATTCAAATTTTAGGGAAATGCTTTATTAATAAACTTCTTCTTTAATTTATTTACAGGTTCAATTGTCAGCATAGTAATATACATTTTGAGACTCATAGAATCAACTAGAAATGTTGCTAAAGGGTTGGCATACATATTGAGATTGATTCCTTCTTTTTCATTTGCTTATGGAATCTTAGGAGCCTCAAGAAAATCAACATACAAAATATTGGAAGGATGGACTTATGTGAAGTCAACTTGGGATGTTGATGTAGCAGGACTTGACATAATTTATTTAAGTTTGACAGGGCTATTTTACATAATTTGTGTTTTTATTGTTGAATATTTCGAAGATACTGGAGATCTATAAAAATTAGGTTCTAATGAAGGAAATATTCCATACATCCCTAAAGATTTAGACGGAGATGTTTAGAAGGAAGCTGAATTATGTGAAACACTTCAACCATAAGATAGGGCAATATTAGTGAAAAATCTAAGGAAAGTTTTTATGTTAGATGAAGGAAGACACAAAGTTGCTGTTGATAAAGTTTCATTCTAAATTGAAAATGGAGAAGTCTTTGGACTTTTGGGAGTCAATGGAGCTGGAAAGACAACTACATTCAAAATTCTATCAGGAGAAATCAAACCTACTTCAGGAGATGCTTGGGTTGCTGGCAAAAGTGTTACCACCGAATAAGAGTAAGCCAGATACAATATTGGTTATTGCCCATAATTTGATGGATTATTGGAGAATCTCACAGTTAGGGAACATATTGAATTGTTTTCAGACATCAAGGGAATACCATAGTTCAAAAAAGACGAACTAGTTAACAAGAAATTATAAGAGATGGATTTAGAGAGATTTGAGAATATTTAATCAGGATAACTTTCAGGAGGAAACAAGAGAAAATTATCAGTCGCCATAGCTATGATCGGTAATCCTCCTATTGTATTTCTTGATGAACCATCAACAGGTATGGATCCTGAGGCAAGAAGATTCATGTGGAATGTTATTTCAAGAATTGCAACTGAAAGAAAATAGAGCACTATCATTCTTACAACTCACTCTATGGAAGAGGCAGAAGCATTATCAACAAAGATTGCTATTTAAGTTGAAGGTAATTTAAGATGCATAGGATCTGTCTAACACATCAAGAGTAAATTTGGAAGAGGTTATGAAGTTGAGGTAAAATTAGAAAAACCCAATCATTAAGAAGTATAGGAGCTTATTAAATATACATAATAAACAGCAACAAGATTAAATATGGAATAAACCATTGAAATACTTAAGAAAGTTAATTAATCTCATTTAGAACAATAAATCAATATGAGAGGTTTTGGATCTCATATATACAATGACTTAAGAAAACCATAAGGGTTATCAATAGAAACATTAGCAGAGTTCATATTGATTGAATAGATGGGAACAAAAGTCCAAGAATTCATTGGTAAGGAAATGGGTAATTTTGAGATCATTGAACATTTCTAGAGCTTCTATAGATTCAGAATTACATCTGGAATAACAGTTGGAAAACTATTTGCATTATTTGAACAACATGTATTATATCATAATTTATCATAGAAATAAACGTTGAGAATATCTTAATATTCTATCAAGTAAGCCTCTATTGAATAGATTTTCAATAACTTTGCCACTCAAGTATTGCAACCCTCTGATCCTAATCAAATCTAGATCCTACCCTAATACAATTAAGTCCAACCATCAAAATGATATATATTATAATATTTTATAGATTTTTTATTTTATTTTTCAATAATATTGATATTTCAAAAATTTTCCCTATTTCCAAATTTGGGGGTAGTCTTCTTTGAGTACCATTTGCACTACTTTCAATGTTACTTGTCCTTCTATAACTGGCTTTGAAATGACATTTTTCAAACTTATTTTATAAATTATTTATACCTTACTTCTCTTTTATTCAAATTATTCTTATACTTTTCCTGTTTCTCATTCAAGGTTTTTTAGAGATTCCTATTGTCGCCTTCAGAAATATACTATTAGTTTTATTTCGAGTTTTATTTTGAGTGTTTTTGTTAAAGAAATAGATCAATATTCATCTTACATTTGGAGTTTTTGGTTTATTCGTTATCGGTTTTAGAAATATTACTAAATTTCAAATCCGCTTTTTATATTCCTATTTAAAAATTATTCTGGTATATTTAGTATTCCATTCTCTAAATTTTATCAAATCTCTAAATGTCGATTTTTGGTTATTCGCAAATTTAATAGAGGTAATTTTGCTCTAAATCAATATAATTATCTTATAATTACAAAGCCTTAGTGAATTTATCCTGAGCCTTCATTTAAACTTTTTCTTAGAATGAGTTGATTTCATCTCCTTATTTTGATACTATTGAAGCATTATATATTCTTTATAAAAATCCATTCATGAAGTTAACGAAAACTTTTTAGACTTCCTAGTTTATTTAATCAAAAGAGGTCTGATTTTACTTTCGAGTAAACTTTGTTAAACGAATGATATTTAAGGGACACATATCATAGTAGGGTTCCCCCATTTACTAAAATACATTCTTTTTTATTCGATTTACAAATTAACTTAATATTTTATCAGGATTAGGGGCTTACAATAGATATAAAATCGTACTGAAGGAGCCCTATTATTTGATTTATTAGTGGTAGAATTTAACACATTAGATTCTCTCAGTTTTATTTTCTATATTTCTAGAATATCTTTATAATAATTATTTTATTTTGAATAGTTTCTCATAATTATTCAATAACAAACTGTTACTTTCCTTGAAAGGAACAACTTTCTAGCACAATTATAAAGTATTAGTACACTAGGATATCATATTAAGTAGATCATCTCCAAAATTTTGAGATTCTTGCAATATTTAACTTTTATATTCCTGAAAAATGATTATTTCCTTTATTTCCACTTTTTATAAACTAACCTTTATGTAGTTCACAAAATCTGTTTCAGTTCTAATACAATGTTAAGCATAGATATTGGTTAACAAATCTATGATATAACAGCAAAAATTGTATTGGTACGAATTTAAATCATCATCTGAAGGAATCTAATCATAGAACACCTTATTCTGAATGGTTGGTAACAAGGCAAGCTTGAAATCAAGCAGAGGATACATTTATTTAAAATGGCTAATAACATTCAAAGCCACTTAATATTGTTGAGCTAGAGATAGTTTTCTTATTTCTAATTCTTATCCCTGATCGTACTATTATAATAATAGATCACTCTTAATATCAGCACCACCACTCACAATCATAAGATAGAGTTATCTTTCAAAATTTCTAATAAAGAGTATACCAAATGTTTTATGGATCCATCGAACTATTCGTAAGGGCTTGCTCAAGAACAAAACAAATTTATTAGGGTTGTAGAATTGTTCTAACAAAATATCAAAAGATCTTGAAAGAATTTATTTTTGCTTTTTTTTATCTCAAAGTCTAAAATTCTGTTGGTGTAAATTATCATTTTTTCATTAACTGTAAAGTATTCTAAGTATTCTTATTCCCCTTTATTATCCTTCTTTTCATATGCTTATTATAGCAAGCTCAAGTTTCTTTCGTATTTCATCCTTCTTTCCTCTGCTTCATTTAAAATGTAGGAATTTTTTAAATAATTCTTTGTAGCAGAGTTATATTACTAGCATAATCTCTCTCGATATTCCTTAAAGCTCAGATAGTAATCAGCAAATACGAAGGTTTTAATCCTCTTGTATAGTTAGGAATAATAGTTAGCAGGTATAATAGAGTCTTAATTAGTAAGGTTAATTAATTCTGCCTCAACAGTTGCTTGAAAGCTTAAATGTTTCCACCCCTATTCAGATCGAGATTGTATGATTATATCAATTAGGGGGTTCGATATATACTTAAAGGTAAAATCTAATTGATTTAGAGTTTGATAATTCTATTCTGTTTTAGATATATTTGATAAGTCAATTTTATCTTTTAATATTTCTAAATAGTCTCCTTATATATCTTGATATGTAGTAGATGCTATTAAATCGAAAATTTTAAGTATTTTATTCACTAATTCTTATTTGGATGGATTAGATTACACAATTATCATAAAGAAGAATTAATGTATCTAAAATCTAAACCTAAAATAGCAAATCAGTAACCTTTAGCATTCCTCTAACAATTTCCTGATCTAATTGATTAAAAGTAGATTTTTTTTCTTTATAAACCTGCTTAGATTTGAAATAAGAATTTTATAAAAATAAGTTATATTTTTTTCTCTTTAGATTTTAGCAATAATATCTTCAATAAATTTAGATTATTTTGGGTTTTTTTAGCCTAAATCTGATTCTTATATAACTTAAATAAGAAACTGTTACAACTTTTGTCTTATTGTTAGTGTCTTTTTTTTATTTAGATAGATCTTATAATATTTATAAAAATATTTGCATTTATTTAGCTAAAGGCATTTTGATAAGAGGGGATCTAATTAAGTATCTTACCATTTCGGATCCTTTATGTTATCTAGAAGTTCAGTATATAACTTCATATTTTATGGTTTGCATTAATATTTTACCAATTGATTAAGGATATAATCTAATTCATCGATGAAGATCGCCTATTAAATAGAAAATACTGCCGCTTAATGCTATTTATTGTGAGTAATCAGATTTAGTCTATAACCCTTAAGACCAAAGTTTGAATTCCTTATATTGTCATACACATCATTATTGCTCTTTTCTTATTTCTAATACCATTGTAATGAAAATTTATATTATTTAATATTTGATTAATCTTCTAAATTTTGAATCAATTGATATTGCTTCCCTAGGATTAATTACAATTACGCTTCAAATGAAGGGAGCCCTTAGAATTTACTATAGTCTAATTTAGCGGAGATCTCTTATATTTGTAATCTTTAATCATTAATAGGATGACTTAGATATTTTTCTAACCTTATCTTCAAAAGCATAAACTTATAGTACATTTGCCTCTCTGTTATTGATAACTCCTCCAAGAACATGGTAAGATATTGAGCTTTGATATAAAAATAAAAATTACAAAGGTAACTCAGATTTTAGCGGCACAAAAAATTTATTATATTTTCTGGAACATATCTTATCATACCAACTTTATCCTAATATTCGGCAATAGAACTATTTATAAGTGCTAAAAATTTTTCTTAAAATTTCTAGTCCTCACTAAGTATTCTCTGCAAGATATAATAGAGAAATTCACTTTCAGATTTAGAGAATTTTGCTAAAAGGGCGATTATTATTTATCTTTGCTTTTCACTAGCTCTCTCTTTTAGAATATTGTAAAATAACATTTAAAATTAAAAATAAAAAATTATAAAATTTATTTTCATAGGAATTCTACAATGTCATTTTAGGATACAAGTTTGGAAATTGAGTCCTGTCGTATTGTACTTGATTTCTCACCTCTGTGGGGCTTTATTTGTGAAGTAGCTTTACGTTTCAATAAGTCTACCATCTTGCTTAATGGACCGGATCTAGGCTGTGATTAGACTTATTTGATGTTTCTTTTATATCTAACACTTCTGTAATTGGATAGTCTATCACTAAGGCTGCCTAATGATTCAGAATTATCAACTGATTCCTCACGATAGATGTCTAAATATTTTTATCTGGTTCTCAAATATTGGGTTTTGAATGAAAAATTCGATTAAACGTATTCGAAATCTTACAGGATAGACCTATTCGATTTTATCTAGTTCCTGAAATTCATTTTAACTGATCTTATAGCGTTAATCCAGCCTATTATTGATAAACTACAATCATAAACTTATTCTTGTTTTTCTGTTCCTTCACTACATATGTTTTCAATGTTATGCTTCAAATTTAATGAAAGTTACTATCTCATGCTTTAAGATATTGGACTCTCTTACACCTTTTGCTATTATGAAGTGATTTCCTTATATCTCAATACAAAAGGTTCAAGACTTATAATCAAGTCTGACTATTATAATCGATTCTATTCATTAAACTTGATGCTATTGATAAGATGGATCAATGCTGGGGCTACAGGGGATTCGTATCTTCTCTAACTTTTTGACTTTTACAAGATGAAGCATGCAATATTGCACACAATAAGTTTTGCTGATAAGGGTGAAATTAGTTCCATCAATTATCTTAGTTAGGGCAGGATTTCTTTTATACTTTGAGTGTTTCTTATTATCACTGAAATTTAAGCAAAGATATCATCAATAAAACTACTTTTTACGCTCCTCTAACTGGAAAGCTGTTAAGTTGTTAGTGATGAGTAATCTCTTTTGATTTATGAAAGATTCAAGTATGTTATCTTTCTATGCGATTGATGCTATCTTCGAGTTGAGTCGAAACAATCGTTCAATTTTTCAAAATTTCGTTATCTTTATTGAGCGTAGTGTTCTTCTTGGTTTGAGAAAGTTTATCTTAGGAAAATTAATTCATATTTTCGAAGGATTTTAATAATTTATAAAGATGCGATCGATACTTATTTGGCAGTTTTGTTTTACTTGTTCAGAGTGAATGGATTTACCTTTTTTTATTAAATAATTTATATAATGCTTGCCAAACCTAAGACTGCTGCCATGTGTAATGGCGATTCTGATGTGAGTTCACCTCTTTTGGAGAAATTAAATGCGTTTAATGCAGTTAATTAGCTGGCATATCTTACAGCTGCTAAACTTGGGTGTTTAATGGCCACATGGAGACTTGTTAGATAGTCCCCGTTTTTTATGTTTGGATTGCATCCAATATCTAGAAGAAGCTATAGATTACCGTAGTTACTACTTTAAGTATGTTTGCTGCTTGTCCTTGTTGGGCAACATTTCTTCCAAATGATTACATTATTATGTGGCATGCTGTCGATCCCGCGCTAATTGCCTTTCCTGATGCAGGGATCTCAAAGGGTGCTTAATAGTCAGGATCAATCCCATAATTGATTAAGATTTTTAGCGTGTTTATGTCAATTTTTCTTGTCGCTAATAAAAATAAATTATTCAATGTTTCTGATTTAGGTGGGTAATAGTTCAACAAGGTTGTTATGGTTCTTAACTTTCTAGTATTGTAAGCATACTAGATGACACTCTAGCCATCCCAACTGAGAATCTCAATTAAGTTTGGTTGTTTTTGTAGGGTTTGTTTGAGAAGTCCCAGAGCCTCTGCATCAATCAGATCAAATATAATAGAAGGGGAACTTTATTACTAATAAATAATTACTTCTTGAATAATGGCTTCATTATGTCAAATGGCTATTGATGATAGGAATAGAAAAATAAATTGAAAGTAATGACTTCGCTTCTTTGAAATGCTCTCTATCCTAACTTGGTTAAAAATTATTTTGTATCATTATTTAGTATGTATGACAATCCACAAATTTGAAGCCACTCAAACTCTAATAAGTTTAAACTATCTAAAATATTGACAAAGTTGTGAGGCAGTGTGATTAGAATGTTCCCTTTAATTCCTAATTTTTTTAATTTCAGTTAAAATAACTCTTATGGAAGCAATTCAATAATATTATTATTTAACATTAAAATTTCTAGGTTTGTGTTTTTGAAAAATTATGATGGCAACAATCCTAATATAGGTTAAAATATTATACTTAACTAATTATCATTCATTATAAATATTTCTAATGGTAATTAACCAATAAATTAAGGCAGTTGAGTTATCTAATTGTTTGTTAAATTGAGTGATCTTAAATTATTGCAATTCCTTTATATACTATTCAATATTTACTTTAATTATATTGGAATCAGATGCAATAAATTGTTTGAGAGATTTAATTCTACTATCATCGCCCCTATATTATTGAATTATATTGACTAGTAAGTAAGTAGTTAATTGCTTAAATCAGTCGTCTATTGGATATCTTATTTACTAGTTTTGAATCTTCCTCAATTTTTTTATTCTTTGCTTTATCACTTTCAAACGGAGTTCTCAAGGTAGGAACTTGGTTCCTAAACCCTACAATCTTCTCACTATCACAAATTTCATGTGAAGAATATGATGACAAAGACTCTTTTACTCCTGTAAATTTCATTAATTAAAATAATCATTTTTGTTAGAAGAGCCATTGAAATCGCCTTCTGATAGTATATAATATATCCCAATCTTATCCAGTAGGACAGCTAATATGATATTTAAAAAAATTACGTCGTTAATCCCATCGCCTTCTAAACTATTTTAGGCCCTTCTGATTAGTTCATTCTCTCTACTAAGTAACAAATCTAATAGAAATCATAAAAATACTTTCTCTATTGAGGATATGTCCTCACTATAATCGATGTCGAATGCTGCTAATGCTAATGATTCGACAAACATATGTTAATCTATGCATCCATTTTTAGTATTTTAATTTTATTCGAATAATTTTGCTAACATCTAGAATATACCTATGACTTTATTTTTTGTTAGCAAATCTGGGAATAAACTAAAATCTTTATAAAATTTTAGCATAGATTCAAAATTTATCAATCCCTTCTAATTGGAATAGTGTTTATAGTAGGGAACGATGGCTTTATGAAGCATACCCAAAAATTCAACAACTTCTCTATCCTTCAAAATTGTCATCAACACTCCTAGTAAGTCTCTATTCTTATTCTCTCCATTCTTGTTCATTAGTTTTAAGATGTTTTATTCTAAAATCATCAGTAAAGTCTTTTGATCCTTACCAATTATTTATAAAGCCTTCAAAAATTAATTATATCCCATAGACTGTCTAAGAACAGACTTTCGTGTCACTGAACCTCTGGCTGTATTTTAACAAGCCCTGGAAAATATAATATCAACTTCATTATGAGGAATCTTAATTGAGTTTCTACCCTCAATATTTGAATTGACAAGATTTGCATCTCTTAATAATTTTAACCATCTGCTGCCCACCATCTCATTCTCGATTCCCGTTTGTTGATTAACTCCTGCATATTATTTGTAAATGTTATAAAGTTCTTAATTATGAACATTGAATAAAGCCTAGCAATATTCTTCATATTGTTTACTGAATTAAACAGTTGATTAAACTGACTATCGACCTTATCGAGAGACAGTTGTATTTACTCTTCGTATATTTTAGCAACTCTCATCGAGTATTTCATCTTGTAGTCTATGTATTTTAAATCTTTGAGAAGTACTGGAAAGTAAATTCGTAAATGATTTAGGATCACTTATTATAAGCTCTAATATCTCTTCAGATGCTTTTAATTTCATTTACTTTATTTAAACAGCTGAGGTATCTAAATTGAGAAAACCTTAGGATAGTTCCATTCTCTCAAGGAGAAATGCAAGCTTTTGTAATCCTTTGTATGCTGTTTGATCTTCTTCATCTTTGAATGCTATGTTTGATAACTTAATGATATAACAGGAAAATTGGTTGTAAGTAAATTTTTATTTTTATTATAAATCTGAAATTTAAGGTAAGTTGTTATCAGCGATTATATGATCGTAGAGCATGTAAGCAGTTCCTTTTGTTAATAATTGAGGGCATATCTCAAATTCTTTCAAAAATGCAAACAATTAGGATTTATTTTATTGTTTAATCTTAAAGTCTTCTTAGCTCTCCTTAATTTGAAATGATTTAAAGTGTGGAGGAAAGTATTTATTGTATATGATTTATAATGGATATTACAAGTATTAAATTAATCTTTAGCAGTAAATGTCGATTTCTTATTAGAATTGAATTTCCTCTTCTCCTAAATCAGTAGAGTTTATAATATTTTCATATAATTAGTTGAGGTGATTATCCATAAGTTATTGGAATGGTTCTTCTGAATATATGAGATCAGCTATTGTTTCTAATAAGGTAATAAAATTTTCAAAATCCATATTTGGTTTGTTCTTATTTGCTTTTATGTATAAAATATCCAATGTTTTAGGGTCTATTGATTGTCTTTTTAGATATAATACAATTACCTCAAACATGCATCCGCTATTATTTTATGAACTTTGTTCGATTTCAAATAATCTATGTTTGTTCTATCACCAAATGAGGCATAAAATTTAAATATAACACTTAGTTTCTTTTTATCATCAATTCTGTTTTCCTCCTTAATAGGTGATTGTTATTTTTATTTATGTAATCCACTATAACTATATTTATTAGATTTAAGTTGAACTTAATGATTTTCTTTATTATCTATTTATGAATATCCCACTGATAATTTTGATTTAGATCGCTGAGCGCTATCACATTTCATCATTTCAAATAATCGTTAATATTTAAATAAAACAAAATATTAAAACTAAAAATCAAAACCTCTTATATACAGGGTACTAGGTTCCTTTGAATGTTATCCCAGGCATATTAAAGGGTTTCTTCTCACTCTTATCATAGAGCTTGTTCTTCTAATGAGTCACTATCTAAGGTCCTGTGTAACTACTATTGTATTATGATGCAATCAGAAATTTAGGTTGGGTTGAATTGGAACGATTTGTATATGTTGTATTGAACTTCTTTTACTCTTATTTGAATTGTGTTGTCAATCTGTTATCTTTCTAATTTGTAAAATTAGCTTCACTATTTTTTTTATTTGGAGTGGTCACTATTTGTTAGGGGATTTCCTTTGCCTTCGCTACTATTTCGAGAGGTGGAGGCAATTCGGCTTGGTGTTATTCTTTTTATTCTTTTTATTTCTTTTGTCGAAGATCATTTTCAAATTGTCGCAACTATCTTTAAAACCCATAGTTAGGGCAGATTACTTATCGTTTCCTCTTCACATAATTCATGGCTTCCTAAAATGACATTCCCTTTAGACGCATCATGAAGGCGATTGTACATGAGGCAGAGCGAGAAACTCCTGCTGCACAGTGGACTAAGACTGACCCTTTCTTTAATCCATCTGTTATCATTTAGAATGTGTCTGAAAAAAATCTAGAAATATTTGCACTTTCCACATCCAGTATATTGTAGGTCTGCATATTAATTAATCAATACTTTATGTGTTATGCCTCCATCTGGATAATTTACCATAAGTCCAGCCGCCACTGTAAGGACAGTTTTAACATTCTTAACATCTAATGTAGCTCTATCGAATGCAGCTGTACAATCTCCAAGGTATAGAGTGTTATTATTCTCTTCGTATATTGCATTCATGGCTTGATATGAAGAATCCATCATAGTTCTAAACATTAATAATATATTATTTATTATTTATTTATGTTAATAAACTTATTTCAGAGTTTGACTTCTTTGAGTCCATCAAGGAGATAAATAAATGTTGGTGCTTCATTACCTTCCTTATAATATGCGAGGACAATATGGTTTTCCATGTCATAGTTTTCTGGGCAATAACTATATATATTAAAATTTCTCTTTACAATTAGAAATCATCAAATTTGCTTAAAACCCATTTGATAAATTATTAAGCACCTGCTTGATAGGCTGCAACTCTTTATGGCTTCTTCTCTTCTAAGTAGGCTTTGACTTTCTTAATGTAGGCCTTGAAATAGTTGACATAATCGGCTTTGGCGAATTGTGTTTCACCATAATGGAATGCATCTAGTACATTGTTCACTTTAACAGCTTAATCATCTACTCCTTCATCGTCTTCATCTTTTCCTCCGAATTCACCACCGGCACCTAAATTATTATTTAACTAATACCAACATCTACTTGAACGGCATTCTTCACCAATAATATGGAATCAATCTCTCCTGCAAATCCATCAAAGAGCTCAACAATACCATAGGCATCGGATATTATTTCTGCGTCTGAGAATGCGTCAACTAAAAGCTGTGATGTTAAGAAATTTTAATACCTTCATTTCTCTTTTAATTTTTTTCCCTTTAAAAAAAAGATTTAAAATCAAAAGTGCAATACTTCGCACTTTATAAAAAATATAAAATAAAAAAGATCAACAATAATTTTTTTTTGTTATTTTATTAATAAATGTTCTATACATTGAATCATAAAGATAGTCACGGCTTAACTCTATATAGGTGGAATGATAAAAAAATATATGACTCATAGATTTAGTAGTTAGACGTAAATCGTTTAGAGATCTTAGAATGGGTATCTAAACTCAACTTTAAGCAAACGTAAGAAGTGTTCTCATTTACTTATCCTGATGAGGTGAAAAAAATCCTAATACAATATAATGCAAAAAAGTATCTATTCTTTAAAACTATAGGGATAAAAAGTTCTTTAACTGTATCAA
The DNA here is from genome assembly GCA_016759055.1 of Paramecium bursaria. Classification (NCBI taxonomy): domain Eukaryota; phylum Ciliophora; class Oligohymenophorea; order Peniculida; family Parameciidae; genus Paramecium; species Paramecium bursaria. The sequence continues at coordinate 87,390 of VMTU01000381.1, forward strand.
TCTAATGAGCATAAATACACTATTTGATACAATTACAATAAGGGGAAAAGAATACATTCAATTACTAAATCAAATGCATTTAGAATATTAACAGATAACTATCAAAAGGAACAACAATTGTTAATTTGTCGATTTTAAATAACAATTGATTGTCAAGGGGGAATAACCTTTCATCGATATAATTAAATATTTAGAGAAATCGATTATTACGAGGTATTAGTATTATTTATCATTTAAGGTTTATCGAACAAAAATACAATATAAGCCTTACTATTTATATAGACATCAAGTAACCCTTCAGTTTAGGTGAGTAATGCAACTAATTCAAGCTAAATGAAGCGTTTAAAATATATAAGGAGAAAATATATGAATCTTACGATAATAGGAAAAAACAAGAATCAGAACTACTTAAATAGTTCAACTAACTCATTTACTAGAGAACCATACATCCTGAATAGCTTTTATCTCAATTGACTGAAAAATTGAATAATGATCAATTAAAAAAGAAAATGCTTGCGAATTAATCTTATCTGAAAATTAATTAAATTAATATAAATGGATCACGTAAATATATGTTAAATAAATTATTAGTCTAGGAGCATATCATTTGGTCGATCATGCTAAGATTGGTTGAGATAGAAAGGGAAGAATTAAGAAGGAAAGAGAAAAATTATAACAAATTTTCCCAATAATAACAGTTTAATAATTCTCCTAAGAAGAAAAAAAATAAGAATAAGAAAATTGAGGAAGAATAGGAAGTAATTTAGTTCGTTAAATAAATCTAAATGAATATAATTGATAGAGTCATCTAAAGTTAAAATGAATAAGTGGAGGACATTAATTGTGAATAATGCATAGACAATTAAGTAATAATTATTCTAATATAGACTACTGCTAATAGTAATAGTGTTACTTCTGAGAATAGTTCAGAAACCGATATGAAGGAGTAATAAAAGTTTCATTTTGATCAATCTGTCTTGAATCAAAGTAAAAAGTTTTCGCTGAAAAAGTAAGTATAGCAAAAATAGAAGACAATAACTCAATAATCAACACCTGTTAAATAAAAAATACTAAAAACTCCTAAAATACGCTTAGATAAAGATATAGACTAGTTTTCATAAAAGTTATTTTTCAATTCCAGTGTTTACAAAAATGCTAAGCAAATCTGTATAAATAGGATACAATTTTTACTTCAAGATCTTTATTAGTTATAAATATTCCTTTTTGGATCATTCGTCACAAATCTCGATTTAGAAGACAGTGATGTTGATATCAGTATAATGGGAATTAGATAATTGCATCATTGTTAGATAGTTGACTTCTTTTAAGGTATGAATTAGAAGCTTAAATAAATGCCATGGATTTCAAATTCAAGGTATTTTTATAAATTTGAGTAGATTAATAATAGGTAATGTGCCAGTACTAAAATTAGAACTCAATCCTAAAATTACATTTTTGGAAGGTGATATGAGAATCAACTAAAACTATTATCTATATAACCTTAATTAGTAGGATGCTAGTAAGATCATTCAAATTGATCTTACATACTATGTTTATGATTATTATAATCCATACACTTAGCATTTGGGATTTGAGTCGACGAAACTTCTACAAGAATGGATCTATTGCTTTGATGGATACTCATAAATATTTATAATATTAAAATATCTCTTGAAATAAAAAAACTTAAATGATTCCTATTATGGTGGCATAAGTTCATATTGTTTGGCAATAATGTTAGCTGCAATTTATAGATAATATGAATAGCCAGTAAATGACAAGAGATAAATACTCTTAGACTTTTTAAATAAATATGGTAACAATTTTGATCCTCAATTAGAGGCTATTGATGTGGATCCTAATCAGTATTTTATTTTTAAAAACTATTAGTTAAAATTCATTCATGAGACTTGAGATGAGTCCTTGTTTACCCCCCCTAAGTGTTTATTCACCCTTAGGACATACACTCATATCGTAGAAGGCAATTAAAATTGGAGAAATCATAGAAGAGTTCAAAAATCTTTATCAGTTTTTAATTAAACCCAATAAATTAGAGTCATACTTTATTAAATGATTTTTATTATATCAGTATTCATCTAATGCTTTATGAACCTTTGAGAAGGCTTAACTTGTATTCAAACCATCAAACTTATAGTTCAATCCTCCAAATTGGGTTGAAAATTAATTGTTTCTTGGATAATATTTTTCATGAAGTTCAAAGGAAGTAGGCACTAACTAACCATATTACATATTTGATGTCTCATAGATTGGGAGTCCTAGAAAAATTAATATAATCTACCTATATCTAGTCCTTGTTAGGGGATTTTATATTCTCCTTCTTTCACATGAAATGGCTTAGGTGGAACTTTCGAATCAATTAATCTTCGTTTCTTTTCCTCCTCACTAACTTTGGGAGCACTCTCTAGCCCAAATTATTATGCTACTAACTTATTCTTCAATAATTTCTCTGCTCTTCTAAAATCCTTTTATCATATAATATATGAAACCTACATATTTCTCACAATCTCTGCATATGTTGGAACAGGTGCTTAATTTAAATTAACTTATTATTATCCTTAATGTAATAACCATCCTTAACCATAGTTTGAATTATTTGTTATATAGCTAGCTGAATTTGATCGCTGATTTGCCATTTTTATTTATTTATTTTTTAATTATTTTTATTTTTCACTAAGAAAATTTTTCAGTTATTCATGAACTATTCGAGATATTCAACATCAAGCAATTTAGATGGTTCAAGAAGCTTTTACATTTAGCCTAATGAGGGAATCCTTACTGATATGGAATATTTAAATTTTCCACTAGATACCGAATATAAAAAATATCAATTACAACCTAGAAGCAAATTGTAAAATCCCTTTGGTGAAAAATAAAGTGTCAAAAGTAAATCAATTTTATAAATTAGGGATCAATCCTGTATAATTTGTGTTTCTTACTTTTATTGAATATTTAAGAGATGAAAAGAATTTAGAAAATTTAAGATAAGCTTTATGTTAGAGAAAGGATTTCAATATACCAAAAATATTCAGCTATATAGATTCTAATTAATCTGGTAATTTGACGTGTGCAGAATTTACCTATGGGTTAAAAAACATAGGATTGGAATACACTATTGACTCAATGAAATTGATTTATTCGAGATTTTCCAAAACAGATTCTAGGGAAGTTATGCAATTATAGCATTTCTCTAGAATATTTATGCCCTTAGGAATGAAGTTCATCCCTAATAATGATTCCAAATAGTTTGACAAGATAACTGTTAAGTTGATTGGGGATCTATTATCCAAATATAGAATTTTAGAGACCTAGTTTGAGAAGTTTAGAAAGAAAATTATCGAAATGAACATTGATGTGCTTTAAATCTACAAATAATTGGATGTATCAAATTCCAATAGAGTGAGTCTAGATGAATTCAAAAATGCCTTGAATTAATTCAGTACTACCCCAATAACGAACCTGGATTCATTACTTCTATTCTCTAGGTTTGACAAAAGTGGCGATGGTACTGTGACTCTATTAGAATTCAAGGAAGAATTAAAACCCAAAACTTGATAATTATATAAATGATTGGTTTATTATTGAAATATCGTATTATGATGGCTGCCGATCAGATAAAGCCTAAGGAGGCTAAGAGGATCATATATAAGAAAAGGGATCTTTACGATAGGACTATTAAATAAAATTAGGAATCTTTGGCTAAAATCTAAATAAAAAAATAGGAAACATTCAAGCATCCGTTTAATTACAATTTTGAATAGTATTTGAAATACACTAAAATGGTTTAGTCATTGAAGGCGATATAGGAATTACCTGCATAAAAAAAAGTTAAGAAAATATACGATAGGCCAAGGTTTGATGCAAATATTACGGATTATAAGGCATGGCTTAATTTTCATAATCCCTAATTCAAGGTGTAGGATCATTGTGAACCTGTTGTATGCAAAATATATGCAACTCCCAAAGACATTGTTAATGCTTTTGGGTTTGGAAGTGAGGCTTTTAGAAATAGAGGGGCAACAAGGGAATTTGATTTTGAGGATAATAATTTAGATAAGTTCATAGTCTATGATTACAGATAGACGACTAAATATTGGGGTGCTAATAAGAGTCAGGAATTTTATGATAAATAAGTTTATTTGAAATAAAGATTTAGAAGGAAGCCATGGCCTACCCCTGATGAGTTTTGGAGCAGTGAGGAGATAGTTCCATTTAGAGTTAATTGTACAAATAATGCAGATTATAGAAAGTTCAAAAGATGGTTTAAGCTATAATTGAATACAGAGACTAATTATATGGAGAAGTTATTAGCAAAATATGGATAACCTATCTACTATGATGACTATGAATAGGATTATTAATTGGAATAAAACCCAACTATCTATTAATATGGAGGACGATAATTTTATTTGTTTGATAAGACCATCAAACTTGATGAAAGTTTAGCGTAAAATTTTTGTTTTTATCTCATAGTCTTAATTCAAAATTGGATCTCCCCGTATAACTTGATGAGAAATACCGCATTTCATTGGAGGATTTGAGACGACTTTAAAGGGAAGATTAGTAAAAGAAAATTTAATAGGATGCTCTAAAGTTGAAGGAATAGGAAAAATTATGATTGTTATAATTTAAAATTTTAATTTATGAAGTTATTTATAACAAAAAGGGAAAAACTTCGATATTACACAGCATATGCCAATTTATTGAGACTTAAGATTAAGGAACAAGCAAAAGAGGAATAGATTATTGATCCCTCAAAAAAACAAATTTATATGACAAAAGAGTAATATGAATAAAAGCTAGCTAATTTGGAATAGAAGATTAAGGAGTTGGAGGGGCCTGAAAATAAGAATAAACGAAAGAGGATTTATTATGAGTTGGCATATTTGAAGAATAGTTAATTGATAGGTAGATTATTCAATAATATAGATATCAGCGAGACTAATAGAAAGAAGGATCAAGATAAGGAGAGGCGATTATAGAAGAAATTGGCTAAGAAGAAACTAAGAATTCAGGCTCTTAAGACTGAGAAGATGAGGGCAAAGCATAAAATTTGTTTAGTTTGTAAGAAGAAGGGCCATGTTGCTGCTGATTGTCGTGAGGTATCTATTATACCCATCTCATAGAACATTCAACAAGAGACTATTTGTTATAATTGTGGTTAGAATGACCATACTCTTAAGGAATGTCCAAAACCAAGAGGTCGAGCATTAAATTTTGCTAGTTGCTTTGTTTGTAAGAAGACAGGGCATATATCGAGGGATTGCCCTGAAAATCCGAAGGGTTTGTATGTAAATGGCGGTGGGTGCTATATTTGTAATGGAACAAATCATGTATAGAAGGACTGTCCTAAGAATCCATCAAATAAAATTAGAGTATAAAAAGAGTAGGAAGAACTAAAATAGTATTTTAGCGATTGAATATATATCAATTAAATATTCTCATAATAACGCGTTCTCTTGATACATTCGCCATAATCTTTTCATAGTCTGAGGGGTCGACCTTCCTCAAAATTTGTTATGTTATATACACTGGTAACCAAGCAGCCAGTACGATGATTATTACATAAAAAAAGAATAGCCAAGTCATGGAGGATACTAGCAATTGATTTGGAAATAAGTAAATTGTTAGAATGTAAAAGGCTGCTGATGCAATGTTTGAAATTATCATCACTAGATGCAATGAGTGTAATTCACTTAGAGTCAAACAATATTAGTTGAATATTAAGGCGGTGAATGCAACTGTTTCAATTTCAAGAAATATGTTCTTGAACATTACTAATGCTAGTATCATGATTATGACTCCTTAGAAGATGGATTTCCAAACCCATATCATAAATGTCTTACCATTTAAGTCTCTACCTTTTTATAGGGATCTGTATAGAGGTGGGAATTTCAATGCGATATTCATATCAACATCTTCATCAAATATTATAGAAAATACAGGAAACATAGTATAGACGGTTGCATAACCCAACAATAAGGCACCACTAAATATACTTATCGAGAGGAAGTAGAACACGAACATGAATACAACTTGAATGACAGATATGATAAGGCCTCTATGGATGACAAACTATGATAATAATGCACTTCTTTTGTATGATAGTCTTCCTTTATTTGATTTATAGAAAATAAAAAATTAAATATAAAAATACCATGCCAAAGTAAGAGTATGTTCAATGACTTAAATTTCAAAATTGAAAAGTCACTTGCTAGTGCTGCCTGTTTACCTTCTTTGCCCTCTATACCAATTCCAACATCAGCTTGTTGGATCATTCCAACATCGTTTCCACCATCTCCAATACATGCAGTGACTTATTATGTATATTTCTTTATATTTTCTGTGACTTAGGCTTTCTATGTTGGAGAACACCTGCAACAAACTACACTTTAGCTTTTTGTGGCTATGTTAAAGAACAATTATTAATGAAAATCTAAGGCAGTTTACAATGAAGTTCCATCAATAACTAAAATGTTGTTGACTGTATTGGTATCAAATTGATTTAGTAATAATTGTAGCTTATGCTCATCAGTAGTTTCCTTTATTAAAAAAACCGTCTAGGTGGCTGATTTTATTCCCGAACTGATAGCTATACAAATAGCTGTTTCTATCTTATCTCCAGTCAACATCCAAACATTAATTCCTGCATTTCTAACATTCTCTAAAGTTTAGCAAACCTCTTCTTATAACTTATCTTCAACTCCAGTTATTCCTAGAAACTCCATATCCTTCTCCAATTAGGAAACTACTTTTCTGACTTCTCCTTCTCTATCCTCTATGACTTCTTATGCCTTATCAAATTTGTATCTCCATGATTAGTATTCTTCTTTTGTCAGTAATTTCTATGTTATGACAAGAGTTCTTAATCCTTCTCTAGCTAAATTTTCACATTCCTCATCAATGAATCCCCTTTAGTGCTCTGAAATAAATTATTTCATTACTGTGTCTGCACCTTTTAAGTAAAATATGTATCTATCTCCTTCCTAATTGTATAAGATTATACCCATCCGTTTGGTATCACTAGAAAATGGAAAATTGTTTAAAATTTCATATGTTTAAACTCCACCACAATCTTGAATCTCAATTTTAATCTAATCTCTTGAATTCAATTTTATTCCAATATCTTCTGCTATTTTTACTAAAGCGATTTCATCAGGAGATGAAGCTTAGAAAGTTCTTTCGCCATCCTATTCAATTGGTGTTACATTGTGACATAATGCTAAAGAAGTGATGAGATCCCTAAATATTTAATCACGCTCTCTTTTTAATCGCTGAGATTTTTTTGACTTTTTATAGTCGACAATATCTTAGCATGGATATTTATAGGTTAAGCATTATTCCTCGATTATCCTCTTCATTTCAAGAGCATTCTCCTCAGTAAATTGAGCTGCCTCTAAACTGATTTTCTTAAATATCATGTCATTCTAAGTAAGAGTTCCAGTCTTATCTGTTAACAAGTATTAAATTCTTCCTAAACTTTCTGGTATATTTGAATTTCTTGTTATTGTTCCTTCAATAAGTTTATCTTAATTTATTTTGTATGAATATATAAGTTTAGCGAATTCCAAATTAACTCTCATAGAAATAGGTATTATGTTACTCAATAAAATTAGATATCTGATATATGCTGTAAATATGGGTCCTGCACTTGCTGCTTGACCACTAAATGCAGTTACAATGCCACTCATTATAGCCATCATAAAGAAGAGTAAAATAGCCAAAAAGTTGATCTCATCATCAAGGATACCAAACTTTGTTTTAGGAGATCGACTGTTCATAGCCATCCTAGTTTCCTTACCCGTCATTATTACTAAAGCGTAAATTCTTCCTGTTGCTAAAACAGTATTTGCCCACATCGCATGTTCCAAACTCAAGGGTTCTTTATTAGAATTATTATTGTAGAGTCCAATAAATTAATATATATTTACTATTGGTTCCTAACATTAAATATATGAAGATAAATTTAGTAATTCTTGTGGTTAATCCTTGTTGTTTATTATGATTTATTGGGTATGCTTTACTGCTTTCCTTAACTTCCAATCAGTTTCACCATCAAGTTGATCAGTTCTTATAAAGACATTCCCCTATTCGTCTTCTGCATAGAGGACCAATAAATCAGCTGGGATTCTCTCATTAGACTTAACTTCTATAATCTATCCTACTTTTAAGTCTCCACTTGCTATCCTCTAAACACCAGTTGGTGTAACTATTCCATATTAGTATGAATTAATTTAGTTATCGCGCTGATGTCTCTAGATATCATCATATAATTCTTTGAGGACTGAGAGTGATACAACTAGAGCTAAAGGCCCCAAATAATCAATCAAAAATCCTAGAATATTTTTAAATAAAAATAAAATACCGACTTTAAGAATATTTATGAATTGTGTGACAGTCAATCCTAAATAAAATAGATTGATGAATTAATGAAATTGTTCAAACAGTACAAGGGGTAGGAATGTTATTACATTGTATTTTGAATTCTTTATCATATTATTTTGATTATTTGGTGGGATTACTCTCCCATTAAGATAAACTTCTCTTTTGGATTTCTATATTTATGGTCCCAAAAAGTATTCCTTCCAAGAACTTGAACTCTCTATCTTCTTCTATTCAGGCTATTCAATTGAGAAACTTTCAACTAATAGTAAGGGTTTATTTATCTAAATTTTATGAAATATATTACTTCACTTTCCCCATTCTGCATTTATTTTTATTTTATTTTAATTTTAATTTATAAAGAACAAAATGAAATAAAAAGAACCTAATCGTTATATAACACTCACTATAATTCTAAATTCAACTAAACAGTCCCTAAAATTCAATATTGGCATACACACTACAATCAAGGAAATATCGAACAAATTAGCGGGAGAATTGTGTCTAGATGTATTTAGAACTCGAATCTCATTTCAATATGGATATACTACAAACAAGTTGGATGAATCGAAGACGCTTTCCTAATTAGGGATTACTAACCCTTAAGAAAGTATTTATGCGAATGTGGAGAGTCTTCACACTAAATAACTTGGAAAAGTAACTTTGAAGGAGAAAAAACCAGTTTTAAAATAAAAATATAGAGTCACAGATTTGGATCTTGTTGCATTTCATCCTGGTTAAATACAGCGATATGAGGTTGATGGCTTGACTTTAGAGGGAGTTTGTGTTAATCCAAAATGTCTGAATTTCTAAAGAGATATTGTTTACCCAATAGGATTCGGAACCTTCTCTGTTGATAGAATATTGAAAGAAATTAAATGCGATCTGTATATTATTTTTCTATTTCAGGTGTCCCTACAAAGACATGGGAGTTAATCCTCCTGTTGTGATGAAGGAAATGTAATTCAAATAGTGCAAGTGGACTATCTCAGGTAAGAAGTAAGCGAGAGTTGGTAATGGATACTTTGAATAATCTCTAAATAGATGGGTGAGAGTTGAAGGGAAGGATAATTTATCGTATCAATAAATTGTCGGGTAGGATCAATGGTTGAATGTGTGGATAGAGATAAAACCAATATCCACTTAAACTTAATTACATCCCTTCCTAATGTAGCCAAATTGTCTTGAAGATTACTATTACTAATATAATTGATATAAAATAATAAAAAAAATTATTTATGGACTCCGAAGAGTAGGAGTATAATTGTGAATGTGGTGCATCATTTAGAAAAAAGTCGAAGCTTCAAAGACACTATAATGAAACTCACTTAAATCTCAAATTGTTTGTTTGCGATATTTGCAATAAATCCTTCAAGAGATCTCAACACCTTAAAAGGCATCAACTCAGTCACACCTAAGAGAGACCTTATAAATGTGAAATTCTAAGTAATAATTTCATAATATGAGATTGCCCTCAATCATTTAATTGTAAACATCACTTGAAAAGACATATCAAATTGATTCATGAGTAGAAACCTATATTTGAGTGTTAGAATTGCAAATTTACATCGATGAAAAAGAGGATATTGAATAGGCATATTAAAGAAACTCATCAAAGAAAAGAATAACCAAATCCAACTATGTATATTTGCAAAATTTGCGGCAGATAATTTTACAGAGTAAGATATCAGAATAAATATAGTTAAGGAACTTGAAGAAACACCATTCTTATAAGCATTTAAAGCTAGAGCAATTGTAGTGCCATCATTGTCCAAAAACATTCATTCATAAATAATCTTTAAATAAACATTTATTAACAATATAATGAGAAAAAGCAGGGTTTCGTCGACAGGATCCAAAATCTCCATTCAACGCACTCAAATACTATTGAATTCACGACTCTATGATAATCACTTCGATCCAAAATTGCACTCAGCACCATTTCTTCCATCAAAAAGGTAATTAAATATGAAAAAATAGTTCTGAAACAAAATACTATTACTCCGACATAGGGTTAGGTTAGATTAAATCGTAGGAAAGAAAATTGAAGAAGTTTAAGGACTTCTAAGATATTAATTAATCAGTAAGTTAGATTATAAAAAATTATGGAGATTTAAGACCATTTCCAGAACTCAAAAATATATAGAGCTAGATTGTAATTACGATTGAATATTGGTATTAGTTGATATAATAAAAAGCACTAATTGTCAACAGCATTAAAATACAACGAGACATGTTGAATAGTAGTATTATGATTTAGCAGTACTTTTGAAATAAAAAATATTCGTAAACTACCCAGAGATCAAGGTTTACTTGAAACCATTAATATTTGAATACAATAATGAAGCTGAGAACATTTATTTACAGAGGCGGATAGGGGCATTCGAAGTTCAACTAAAATATGGAAGTTAGATTGCCTTATTGCATTCAAAATTAAAATCGAAAAAATGGCCTGATTTGGACACAATTATTTCATAGATTCCTTACTTTTGCAAAAAAACTAATGTGTTAATATAATTAAAATTCGATGACTAGGATTCTTCATTGAGGAATATTGAAGTTACTTTGACTTAACAAATATAGAAGGTTCGATCAACATCATAGAACAGCAGTTATCAATTAGATAGGATTGAAAGACCAAGTTCATCAACATAGAGTAAATCAATTAATAGGGTTAAAAGGGTCTCTTCAGCACAAGATAACTATCCTAAATAATATGTGCAGCAGTCAGATCAAACAGGGAGAGTTTTATTTTAAAATCTACCTATCGATAAATATTAGATTGTCATTCAGGAAACATACAATAATCAATTAGTGAATTAACAAATTAATATTGCTGATTTTGTAAATCAAGATGGAGCATACCTTGAGATAGAATTGAAAAAACCATTATTAGCGTAAATCAAATGTGAAATCACCTACTTCTTTGAGTCTTAAACAATTCCATGTACGGATTCCACAGTCTATCTGCATTAAAAACAAAACAAAATCTATCTCAAAGAAATAGAGGGCAAAAGTGGAATCTATGAGTCGATGGCTGAAATAGGTTCGTATATGTTAGTTGTTTTTAAATATTAATATGAAACATATAAGCAATAGGTTGAACTAAAAGGTGGTATCAATACCTTCAAGATTGAATTGACGAAATAAAGGAATTATGAGGTTTCATAAATATTTAGCGTTTCAAATATTAAGGACTAAGAGGAGAGCTTATGTAACACTTCTGGGAGGAGAAAGATAAAAACTATCAAGCCACCTGGGTCAGCTGGTTTCAAGATTCAAGCTATTCTTGATGTAGGAACAATAAAGATGATAGACTTGTTAACTTAAGAGGCAATATTCAACGTTCAAGTCAAAGTAAGTCAATCTTTATATAGATTCAAGATCAATTGAGCAATAAGATTTTTACACAAATGACCAACGATCAAGGAACGTGTAAAATATTTTCTTCCTGTCTGACGAATGGCACCATAACTATGCAACATAGGTTGTACTACACCAAATAGGAAGATTACGGAGCTAAGAAAGATATCGATATGAGATTTATGAAATAAAAGACATTTAATATGATAAGGAGAACTCAAGAAATTGAAATTTTAATTAAATCTGAAAGATACCCAAATCTATTATATTTTAATGGTAAGATAAATCAAATTAAATCATAATAGATGGGAATGTATACTCATTATAATTAGCTACCAATAGATGATGAGATTATAACCTTTTTAATTCCTATGTTCGAGAATTAGGAAGTTTAAGTTTAGATACTAATGCCATACGACCACATAATAGAATTATAAAAATCAACTTAAACTTTATCATAATTCCCAGTCTATTGGTTATTGGGATATAGAATAAATTAAAATGATAAGATTTAGGAATTTGAAGTGCTGAATGAACTTATCACAGCAGAATAACTCTATAGACTACCAAATTATCAAGTTAATTTTGAGAAATAGAACATATCAATAAATCCAAACTTGTTCTATTTAGAAGATGACTCACATATTGAGAATATTCAATAAATCAAAAGCAATTCGATATCTTTTAACTAAAAAATATAATATAAACTACAATAAATAAACTACTTTAATGATATATCAATAGTTTATCAGGAGATACTTGAAACAGATACTATTTTCCTTATTTATGAAAATCTTTAATATTAGATGGGTGTGCATATAAAATAATATTAAATTAGTGATTTTAATAACGTTTTTGAGATTGATACAGGATAGGTTTTATTTAAACCCTAATCAGAGCCTATTAAAAGTCCATTAAAAGTAGAAACAATTCAAAGGGTATGTAAATCTCATGACTTGCTGTTTTTAATTTTTCATAATAACCCTTGGGTTGGAATAGTTGACTATCAAACTAATTAACCTCTAGGATGTACGAACTTAAATTCACACTATGTCACTAAATTCGATGCAGATAAAATATTATCAGCAGGTGAGCATCTTGCAATTTCTAGTATCCTAAAACTACCAGATAGGATTAACTTAAAATAATTGAAAAAGGTTAAAACGAGGGCTCAAACATAAGATATCAAAATTATTTAAAACATCTTTTAATTAAGAGTAGATGGTGTTATGTCGATATTCTCCTTAGATTTAGAAAACCTTCAAAACCTGAAGATTTCAGACTAATTATGCAAATTTAGTTTATCAAATTCCCTTTCAGTGTTCGATCAATCTAATGTTTATTAAATTGAGGAATAAGATTAGAAATATCGAGTAATAAAAAAGCTCCAAGAAATTGATCAGATAAAATTTGTAATTATGAAATAGAAGGACATCTTTGTCATCAATGATGATAACATAAAGGTTTTTAGTAAGACATAGATATAACATTAAACCTCTTTTATAGATTTTTCAGAATATGATGTTAATGAATATACTGAGAATTCCTTCTTTATTTTTGGTGATTATATCAAGTTTATCAGTCCTTAAATCAAATACTATGAACAGGAGGTGGAATAAGATATCAAGTAAAATAAATTCATACAGATTGCAATAAAATCAAATAAGCCATTTGATTTGCTAGTAGAATTCAAAGGGCTAAAAAATATTTCACCTCCAACGTTTATACTATTTTATTTCACATAGGAAAAATTTGTATAGTTAGAAGCATTTACCATCACGACTAAAAAGAGTTCTGGGTTGATGCACTTGATATAGGGGTACTTTTAAGGAAATGAATTGAAGTATATTAAGAAATATAATTTTCTTGATAGTTATGAGCAATAACCATTGTAAATTGAATAGTTGTATTCAATCCAGACTGGATGTCTGATAGGCTTTGATGACTTTGCATATTCCTAAAATCAAGATATTAAAATAATGACAAATTAACTAAATGTTGTTTAAACAATAAAGTCTAAGGGGTTAGTGAAATTTATAAAATCATTTGATGATACTTTGATAGTTGGTTCATAGGATGGATGGTTTTAGGTTTATAAGCAAGAAAATCTATAATAATTTTATTTATTTTATAGTGTTAGACTTACAGAAAAACCTTTGATAGATTGCACCATTTTAGATGGTTCATATATTGTGAGTCATGAGGACAGGAAATTGGTTTTCATCAACCAAACAACGTTTTCGATCGAATTATAAGTATAATTAATATAAATTTTAAGGAACCTGTTGAAAGGAGCTTTGTTATATACTTAGGCATTTAGGGCAAATACTTGATTACTGGATAGGAGGATGGAAGATTGAAGGTCAATCGTAAGGAGAGAAGTGGGAATTTTTGTAATTTATCTCTATTGAAAACAATCACTACTATTAGGGTACATTAAATTATTATTTTCAAGCAATCTGTGGTTTTCTAATTGCCTTGGGATTAAAATCTATTTATGGTGGGTGGATTGGATAAAGGAGTGATAGAGGCGTATAGTATAGAGACTTAGAAGATGGTAAAGCAGTATTTGAATGGACATTCCAATAGAATTTTATCGATTTCATGCAAAAATTAAACTATAATTAGTGGATGTAAGGATGGGAGGTTGGTCTTTTGGGATTATAACACCTTATAAGCAGTATAAGTATATAGATTCATAACTCCGATAAATACAATTATACGATCAAATTGCACGATAGCTTTAAATAACAATATTAATATTATATGATTATTCTAATTTTATTAATATAAGTTGTTATCTCGGAAACTGTTTTAGGAAGTCAAAAATGCACATGTGCCTAAATAAAGAACTAAGACGATTGCAATACAATGGGGTGTGATTGGAATACGGACTCTGGATTATGCTAGACTAGAGTATTGCAATAATATTGTTCGACTTTGAATTCAACAACCTGCCCTGCTACGGTTGGTTGTGCTTACTATAGTTCACTTTGCTAGATATTTACGGGGTGTTCTGCTTATAGTTTAAATACTGATACTTAATGCAAATAATTAAGCAGTAAATGCACATCGGACGGTGTTAGGTGCATAGCCACAACTACTTGTAATTTATATACTACGAAAATCGCATGTGTTACAGATTCCTCAGGTAATAGCTGCTATTGGGGCGATAATGCTTGCAGTAATATTGACTCTTGTGTCAAAATACCAACAACAGTCACAACAGATGCTGATTGCAGGAAAACAATATCTTCGTGTACAGTTGCAGAATCAGGTAAAGGATGCGCTGCTAGTGGTACAAACTGTTCAGATTAAAAGACATAAGGTCAGTGTGTCACCAATTTAAGTGGAACTTAAAAATGCATTTGGAGTGATTCGTGTAAAGACTTGATTTGCACAAATATTCCACAATCTGTGATAACTACTGCTGACTGCCTTAAATAATTATCTAATTGCACTGTGGCTGACAGTGGATCTGGATGCATTTCATACAGGGATCAGTGTTCTAGTTACAAGATTTAGGAATAATGCAAATATTCTACTGCTAACTAGTGTTAATGGTCTAATAACGCATGTTCAGATTATACTTGTGCTACGGCTGGTTCACTATTTGTTAATGATAATTCATGTTCAACTTATTTGGCAACTTGTACAGTTGATTTCTCATAAAAAGGATGTATTACTAAATTAACAGATTGCACTAAATATACTTTAAAAGACTAATGTAGGACACTACTGAATGGAACATCGTGCACTTGGATTAATGGAGGATGTGTATAAACATCATGCCCAAATGCAGTTCTAACAAGTTATACAGAAAAGTAATGCGCGACATTTTCTACCTTGTGTACAGTTAATACTGCAATGACAGCATGCATCTAAAAAACCTGTGCATAAATTTTTCTTTAAAATGATTGTCCATTAGTTACAGGATGCGTATGGATTAATAATGCATGTATAGCAAATAAGTGTGAAAATGCTCCAACAACATATAAAACAGATGATTAATGTAAGAGTTTCTTGAGTACTTGTGCAACGAATGGCGCTACTTTGGGTGGATGTTATACTAAAGGATAATGCTCTGATGCCAAAACATCAGAAGCTTGCAAGACAGATATTACTGGATAAGTCTGTGAATGGAGATCGTCATGTGGTGTGCTAGATTGCACTAATACTAGCAAATAAACATTCACTTAATGCTAGGCAGTAGCTAAGAAATGCACAACGAATGGTGTTAATTGTATACCAATAACAGCATGTGGTAGTTATAAAACTGAGGTTTCGTGTGTTCTAGGAACTGATGGGCCATGTCTTTTCGTAAACGGTGTTTGCATTTAATATTCTTCATGCAATAGTGTTATTGCAGTCACTCATGATGCATGTTAAAAGGTCTCAGCATTGTGTACCACAGATGGTACTAAATGTGTTGCCTAGACTGCATGTTCGATAACTCAAATTGTTTCATGTTATTAAGGAACTGATGGAGCTTGTGTCATAAACTAAGTTAATGGAGTAAAAACATGCTAAAAATACACCAATTGTGCATAATTAAATTATTCAACACATAGTGAATGTTATGCAGCATACAAGAAATGCACAACTAATGGAACAAATTGTATGGATTTAGCTGATTGTTCAACATACTCTTCAATTACTAATTGCTTTTTAAATAGTTCAGGTAAGAGCTGCACTTGGGATGCTACCACCACTAAATGTAGGGATTAAATTTGCACTGACATCAAGAAGGTAACTCATTCAGATTGCTAGAGTACTTAATCAGATTGTACTACAAATTAATCAACTTGCATTTCTAAGACTACTTGTGCATTATACACCTCTACATCATCTTGCTTTGTTGGAACTGATGGAACTTGCAATTATGATAACACTACAAATAAATGTAGGTTAAAGTTATGCACAGATATCACTGATAATACTTAATGTGCTACTATGACGGGGTGTGTTGCTGCTGATACAGGATGCGTAGCCTAAGTTGCATGCTCATCATATACAACATTAACAACTTGCAATAATGGAGGTACGGATGGAGTTTGTGTCTGGAATTCAACAGCAAATACTTGTTCTAAAATGACTTCTTGTGATTAGGCAAACTCGTCAGCTGTTGCGTGCAAGAAATTTGCAACTACATGCAAATGGACTCCGAAACCTTCAAATGGTGGATCAAGTTCATGCACTGCACTTACTTGCGCTAGTTACCAATCACTCACATCAGTATGTTAACCCCTACCTTCATTAGATGGCTTATCATTCACGGTTTGTTCCTCACCTTAGTTATCATGCACTAATTCTACGATATCTGATCTAACTTAATAGAACTGCTTGACTTCATCAGCTTACACATACTATTGGGACAAGACAGCTTCAGCCTGCACTAAATGTTATGTAAATCAAACTAACACAACAATCTCTGTATATTCAATTTTATTAAGAGCATTTTTGATTTTGATAATATTAATATGAAATATTTAATTCTAATTTCTCTACTTGCTTTATCATTTGCTGAGATAATCCCAAAAACAGATGTATGCACATGTGCCTAATTACTTACATAAAATGATTGCAATCTTAGTTCAGGTTGTAATTGGTCATCAACTACCTCGACATGTGGAACAAAAGTTCAAGGTGCCCTGACATTCTGTTCATAATAGACAACCTGCCCACTTGATATTTGTGCTTATGTTAATAATAGTTGCACCATATTCACAGGATGCACGGTTTTTTAGTAAACAACTGATGCATTATGCAAAGCCATATCAAAATAATGCACATCAGATGGAACGAAGTGTATAGATATTGCCTCGTCATGTGATCTATATACTACTACAATTGGATGCTAAATTGACAATTAGGGTAATTACTGTAATTGGGATGCTACTAATAAGGTTTGTACAACTACCAAGGATTGTTCAAATTTACCAACAACTTTAACTACTGTTGCTTAATGTAAATCATCAATTAATACTTGTACTGCTAAAACAGGAGGTGGGTGTCAAACAATTGGTGAATGCACGACTTTAACTTAGGCTGGATGCATTGTGGATTCGAAAGGTGGAGCATGTCATTGGGTTAATTCAAGTTGTTTAAGTTTAACTTGTGCAACTGCAACAATAGATTTGAATTCCCATACAGCATGTAATGCTTATTTGAATACTTGCACAGTATCAGACACAGGATCTGGATGTTAAACTATTAAATCAAATTGTTCAGATTATACTCAACAATCCTGTGTTATTTCGGCAGCTTCATCATGCTTTTGGAATGGAGCCTGTTTAGATTGGACATGCTCAAATGCACCTAATACATTATTAAGCGATTTAGACTGTTATTAATTTAATAAATCATGTACAGTTTCATAGACATTAAAAGGATGCACAACTAAGCAAGCTGACTGTTCTGCTTACCAATATCAAGCAGGTTGTGTCAGCACATAGAGTGGTTCGCTTTGTTATTGGAATGGTACAAGTTGTTCAGCATATACATGCGCTAATGCAAAATTGACAACTTATAACGCCGCTAACTGCCAAACATTCAATGCTGCTTGCTATATTAGTAAAGATAGTGCTAATTGTGTCACAAAAACATGTACTAATTACCAAACATAAAATGAATGCACAAGAGACTACTAAAACAATTAATGTGGATGGAGTGGGTAATGTGTAGCTCGAGCATGTGAATTGGCACCAACAACCTTATATACTCATGCCTTATGTTATGCATATCTAAGCACCTGCACTGTAGCTACATTAGGAGTTGGCTGTACCTCCTAATTAAGTTCATGCTCTTCATATACATAATCTTAATGCTTTTAATAGACCGATAATACTTAATGCTTTTGGGATTCGACTTAATCGAAATGTTTAGTTAAAACATGTACCCAAGCATCAATAATATATTAAAGTGATTCTGATTGTGCTTAATTTATGTCAACTTGTACTGTAAATGCTACAAATAATGGATGCGTAACAAAAGCAGCTAATTGTTCTGATTTATTACCTTCGTAGTGTTCCACAAACTTAAGTGGATCCGTCTGTTATTATAACTCGGTTTCTAATACTTGTGTTGATAGGAGCTGTGCCTAAGGAACATTTTCCACTCATGGAGCATGCAATTTGTTTTTACCCACTTGTACTGTAAATACTGCAGGAAATGGGTGCACAACATTGTAAGCAACATGTGGAGCTTATACTTTATAGTCCTAATGTTTTTTGGCTTCAGACTCAACTACATGTGTGTGGAATTTACTATCTTCTCCACCAGCTTGTTAGGCAAGAACTTGTGCCAACTCAACATAAGTGAGTTCAGATGCTTAATGCAGCAACTTTTTGCCCATCTGTACAGTAAACACTGCAGGAACAGGCTGTATAACAAGGTTAGCAGATTGCACTTTGTATACGACCTAATCATAATGTGTTAAAACCTTAACTGGGGCTGCTTGTTTATGGGTAATCAATTCATGTAAATTATTAACTTGCGATTTGGCAAATGCTACATACACAACACATTCATAGTGTTAATAATTTAGTCCGTTGTGTACTACTAACTATTAAGGGTGTGTTGCAATCTCTACATGTAGCGCTAATAGAAGATTCGCATGTTACAATGGAACTGATGGTCCGAGTTAATTATGTGCGTTAAAACCATCATGTAATATATTATCTTGCGATGATGCTCCACAAACATTAACTACTGATCAATAATGTCGATCATTTTTGTCAACTTGTACAACTAATGGATAGGGATGCATTACTAGGGGAGCTTGTTCATCAAATTATGTCTAATCAGGATGTGTTACAGACAATAATGGTAATAATTGTGTCTGGATTAATTCTTAATGTAAAACATAAGGATGCTCATCAGCAAGCGCAAGTTATAAGACAGAGCTTGAGTGCAGATTATATATGTAGGGGTGTACTGTTACAACTTCAGGTGGTTGTTAGGCTAAGGGTTCATGCACAGATGCCAAAGTTTAAGCTGCATGCACTACTGACATAAATGGCAATTAATGTATTTATGGATAAACTGGGTGTAGAAACATGATTTGTACAGACTATGTAGGGACAACCCACGCAGTGTGTAATTAATAAAATTCAACTTGTACAAGTGATGGGGTTAAATGTATAAATCAATCAATCTGTTCATAAAAGATCGCATAAGGCTCCTGTTATTATGGATCAGATGGTCCCTGCTTGTGGGTAAATGGATCATGTAATTATTATACAAAATGTTCCGATCTCAAATTTACAACTCATAGTATTTGTTAGAGTGCTTCTACTAATTGCACTACTGATGGAACTAAATGCATCGCTATATCAAATTGTGCTTAAAATCCAGTTAACGGGTGCTTTGTTGGAACAGATGGAAAATGCGTAGTCTCACCAACTGTCCTTGGAGGCACGCTCAGTTGTACCTTATATTCAACTTGCGAGAAGATACTTTATGGATCCCATTTATAATGCATAAATGTAAATTCGAGTTGTACATCAAATGGATCGAATTGTATAAGCATCAGCAGTTGCACTTCATATACAAAACAAACTTCCTGTGTTGTTAGTGATAAATCGGATTTATGCTATTGGGATAGCGTTTAGAGTACTTGTAGGAATTAAATATGTACAGATTTGAATTTAACATCTCATTCCTTATGTAGCACTGCTTAAACAGGATGTACCTCAAATGGTACAAAGTGTATCAGTCCAGCGGAATGCAGTACATACACGTCAACTATCTGTGTGATTGCCTATGGAACAGCAGGTCCTTGCTTTTTTGACCCCAATACAAAGATTTGTAGAGCAAAAATTTGTTCTGATCTAACTACGTCTTGTACATCGTTGACTGGTTGTATAGATTCAGGAAATGGATGTGTAACAAAGGATAAATGTTCTACATATAAGACACAGACAAGTTGCCAGACGGGAGGTACTGATGGGGTTTGTGTGTGGTCATATGTTAGTGGAGTAACATCATGCAAATTGATGACAGGATGCTCCGATGCAAATGATGATCAAACGCAATGCAATAAAAAATAACATTATTGTCAATGGTAGGTGACAGCTACAAACACATCTTGTGGAGTTTACTAATGTTCAACATATTATGGAGACAAGAAATCATGCTCCCCCATTGCACAATTCGATTTGTAATCTTATTAGATTTGTGCCTTGTCAGGAAACTCATGTTAGACTACCGATGCTGCCTCATTAACAGATACAACATGCTATTCATAAACAAATGGTATGTATAGATGGAATCCTACAGCGAAATAATGTACTGCTTGCAATCCGAATACAACAACGAATAACACAAATACGACAAACAATACAAATACAACATCAAATTATGGAGCGATTTTAGGAATTCTGATATTAATATATTGAAAAATAAAAAAATCACATATCTTCTAAATTTAATTCCAAATTAGTAACTTTGTTTTCATCCACCCAATTTTCAAGCCATTTCTTGTGTTTTCCATCATCCCATTCCCCAAACCTTGTAGTTCCTTCATTAGTGTATCTTCCTTTGCCATTAGGACGACCATTTTTAAACTATCCCTCAAACAATCGTCCATCCTTGATGAAAACATAATAATTACCTGCCCATTTAAACACTCCATACCCATTCATGCGATCTCTATTGAAACATCCTTTATATGAACATCCTGTCTACCATTTCATTTCCCCTTAACCACTCATTTAATCCTCATACCATTCCCCTGTGTAGGTTTTACCATTCTTCCACTATTGAGTCCCTTATCCATGTCTCTTATTGTTTATCCAAGTACCAGAATATGTAGAACCGTCTGGCCACTAATAACTACCATAACCTTGCTTGATGCCTTCAAAAAACTCTCCCTTATAATTTGATCCATCAGGCCTAGATTAATTTAAAATTTTTTACCATATTTCTGTCCCATACCCACATTATAGATCATCTTACCAATCGCCATCATAAATTGCACCACCTTTCTAAGAATAGACTCCTCTGCCAGTTTATTTATCATCAACCCAATTCCCATCATAAATGTCTCCATCAGCAAAATAAAATTTTCCCTAACCATTTGCTCGATTGTTCGCCCAATAGCCTTCATAAAAGGAACCATCAGGGAATCGTATTGATCCATAACCTTCTCTCTTCTAACCCACCCATTCCCCTGTGTACACTCCACCCGATTTTAAAGTAACAGATTTTTCTGTAAATTAACCTGTCACTGCCTCCTTCTTCTAGTCAGTGCTGCAATTTTTCGATGAGTATTTGATTTGAATCTGTTTGGGTAGTTCATAACGTTGTGATTCTTCCATAGAACATGATTCCATATCAACATAGGATGATTACTAATTTTTACAACATACAGAACCCATTAATAATAATAATGAAAAAAGATGATGGATTTGCTAATTTGCCTGATGGTATGTTATAATTATTACATAAGACCTGGTGAATAGTGTCCCCTTTGAAGTCATTTATCATCCTCTAACTGATAAACATGATAAAAGAGAATTCAATACGATTAGATTTTAGAAATTAGACCAAGAATAATAAAGTTGGAATGAATTCTTGTTGAATCATCTCTCTGCATTTGGTACAAAGGCTGGATAAGTATTAAAAATATTATAATCAAAGACCGCAACTGTTGCTGCATAGACTGGAGGAAACATGCTAGTTAAAGGTATAGGAGGATTATTTAAATATGTTGCAAATTCCATATTTTCTACTAAACCATAAACAACCTAGGAAAATTAAAATGAAGAGCTTTAAAAGAAAGAACCATTAAATAAAGTTGAGGAAAAGGATGAGGATATACCCATTATTATTTTGATGCCGTAACATATAATTGAGGGTAGCCTAGCAGAATAACAAAAATGGATAGAGTAGTATTCAGACTAGTATTAAGTTTTTGTGCCAAAATAAATAAAACCGTATTAAATCTTATAATTTAAAAAGACTATAAACTTTAAAGAGGAATAGTTCTTCAAGTGATGATAGTAAACCTCAATTTGATTTCGATTATGTTAATAGCAATGTTAGATAAGATAATTGGAATTTATTTGATAGCTCGTCAAAATCTGTTTCAGTCATGCCTGAAGAGGAGTTTAGATAATACTAGGAAAACATATTACAAATACAATAACACTAATAGGAGATATAAAAATTAGAACAACCAGCAAATTAGGAGGTGTAATAGAATATACCAACTACATATCCATAATTCAACTACCCCTCATTAGTTAATAAACCTATATTTATTATGCGAAAAGAAACCTTAGAATAAAGCGTTTCATTCATCACTGTCCCTAAAATAGTTTAGCCAGTGATAAATCCACAATACTACTAATAGAATTAGTAAAATATGTTCCCAAGTCATCTACCAACTGAATTTGTTCCACTTCCAGAACCTGTACCTCAACATAATTAGGAAGTTTAATAAGTAGTTTAATAAGTAGTTTAAAATTAGGTTCAATAAGAACAAGTTTATGAGGAAATGTTAGTGGAATGAATAAAATTAATTTTATTTTTTCTATGAATATCACTCTTCTTCCATTATGTGGCCTAAGGCAAAGTCTCTCGCATCGTAAATCTCTTGATTTGACCATGGGATTTTGCACTTTGGATTCAGGAGGATATATTCTTCCAATTTTTTCCTTATGTATTCCCTCCCAAAGTCTTCATCCTAATCATCTTTAGCATAATAATAAATAAAATCCTATTCAGCTTAATAATATGCTTAGTAACAGCATGATACAAACTTCTGGAGTTTCTTTATTCTTTCTTTTTCACATTCTACTACAAATTTATTCTATAGATAATGATTCACTTCCCTCCTAAAGGAGGAGGAAGACATAATCAGCTTTATATAGGTTTGATTAAAGGACTTGAATGTCGGTCTCAGCTATTTGATAAGTCTTATTATTATCAATAGTTTACTTTTATGGATGGAAGAAATTTTATAATGGAATCTTTTATATCACTGAAACTTATTGAAAATGAAACTAATAGAACTCTTCTACATTCTTCTATTTATCCTTCCTGATCTTTTTTTAGCCGTGTTTCTTCCTAAATCCTTACTCGATGTGTTTGAATGCTTTCTTGAATACATACTTTTATTTCTCCTCCACTCTTTTGGTGGTGGGCTTTTTTTGAACACACTCTAAGATAGTTTTTTAGACATCGTTTAATTGTTATAATTCTTAATCTGTGCTAGGTTTACCAAGTAGTTATTTCGCGAGTAGTATTTGAAATATATCATCACTGCCTTGTAGAGTGATTTATTATTGTGCATCATCTATAAGATCCTCTTAATCTGAGTAGTTTATAATTTCTAATTTTTATGACTCGTCATCTGGTGTAATGAATTCTTATTACATTTTGATTTCCTTTATTTTTTTTAATTTATGTATTATAATTCCTTATTCTGTACTAAATAAAAATAGAAGATAATTTGGAAGATTATATAAATAAATTAATTTCATGATAAGTGAGGCTAAGGAAATAAATGAAAAGACTCTTTGGTCTAAGCATTATGCTTAGAATGGTGTTCCTTATTATTACAATGTCTAAACTGGAGGATCACAATGGGATAAACCAGAGTGCTTACAAGATGAAGAATCTGAGGTTGCTCCTGAGTGGCAATAATATATAACAGAGGAGGGAAAGGAATATTGGTATAATGCTACCACTAGGGAAAGAAGATGGTAGAATCCAGAATAGGAAGTCGACTCGTAAATATTTGTTATTAAACCATTTTAGATCAGATTAGGAGGAAAATCCACCAGATCCCTTCCTTTAGTTCAATTAGCTTTTGAGGGAAAACAAAATATCTTCTTCAATGAAATGGGACTAAGTGGTGAAGTAGCTAAGCAATGACTCACGTTGGAAGTGTATAGGGAGCATAAGTGAGAAAAAGAAGATATTCAATAAATATTTGCAGGATTTAAAGTAGAATGAAAAGGAGGAGAATAAGTCAAAACTCTCATATGCAAAAGAGGACTTCCTTAAAATGCTTGAAGAGCATAAAATAACTACGTCAGATATTAGATTATACAAAGTTCAAAGCTATTTAATTAATGATCCAAGATGGAAGGCAATTCCGGAGGACAAAGAGCGAGAAACTTTGTTTTAGGACTATTTGGATAGGTTGTATGAGTAGGAGCGTGAATAGATGCGTATAACGAGGAGAACAAGTACTGAGGAGTTTAGAAGAAAATTAGAAAGATTTATTGAGCTTGAGGTGTTGAATCATGCTTCAACATGGGAATAATGTCTTAATTTGTTTAGTTAGGATAGATTGATTCAAATAATGGTACCATACGATGCACTTGGGGTGTTCGAGGAGGTAATTAATTTATTTTTAAATAACTTTTTTTCTTTTTATTTTTTTTTTTAATATAAAATAGGTTATTAATCCATTATATGAGTAATGGAAGTCGTCAATAATATCAAGGTACAGATAAAATAGAATTAAGTTTAGAGAACTATTACAAGAATAGCTATCAGAGGGTCTCTTGACTCATAAATCTAAATGGTAATAATTTGCCTAAACAATTCAAAATGATGAGCGATTTGAAAATATGTTAGGATAGCCAGGGTCAGCTCCTCATGAACTCTTTTAGGATTTCGTGGCTCATCTAAAATAAAATCATTAGGTCTACAAGACTGAGTTGAAGTCATATCTCCTATCTAAGGGAGTTAAATCACTCCTCAATGCAACTTTTGAGGAGGTAGATGGTATGTTTGGTAATAATCAGACCTGGAACAAGATGCCAATTCATGAAAAAAAATATTATTATAGATATCTCTAAGAAAATCTAAAATAGACATCCAACTCATAGACTAGGAGATTCAAAAAATTACGTAAGAGGTTTTTCAAAGTATTAAAGTCAATCGAATCTAAATCATATGAAGAATGTCTACCTATTATTAATTAAAAGATTGCGGAAAATGCTAAACTCTAAGGACTGACAGAGGAATAGAAAAAAATGCTATTCGAAGAATTCAATATTGAGGATGATAGTGATAAGAAGAAGACAAAGAAGAAGAAGAAGGATAAAGATAGAGATAATAAGAAGAAGTATGAAGATGAGCCAGATAAAGTCAAGTAGACCAAGATTGAATAAGAATATGAACCAGGAGAGTACATACCTATTGATTAGGAATAAGTTGAGCCAGAAAGAGAACGAGAGAAGCCTAAAAAGAACAGTCACATCAAAACAAGTAAGAAACATCATAAGTGATATAAATAAAAAAAGAAAAATATATTAATTATATGTAGCCACCTCCAGGATTAGATATAGGTCCTCCACCAGGTTTATAGAAAGTCTAAACGACTCCTAATGCAACTTCTTTGGAAAGTCTTAAGTTAGCATTAAAAGTGACAGTATAGGATTAGCAATTTGATTAGGTAAATTAATAAAGAATTTTTAAGATTCCATTTAGTGATGAATATTTAGAGCCAAGCATGAACAATCTAATCTCATGTAATGGGTATTTGTGTGATACATCTGGAGCAGATGTGCTTGGGCTTTGGAATCAGGATATGCAATTAATTGCTTAATATAAGGGTTTAGTAGAAAATATGGAGTGGGAAATGAAACCTGTGCATGATAAAATAATTATGAACCAAAAGGATGCACTTTATTTGATAGATTTGCAAAAAGCACAGAAAAATATAATTCTTGACCAAGTTGTTGATTATTTCTCTGTTACAGATCACACCAATCCCAGAATAGTAGCAATATCAGAAGGGTCAATATACCTTTATAAACTTTAATTGCCATTCTAAAGTAATGTTTAAGAACCTAAATTCAATAATTTAAATGCGTAATCAAAAAAGGATAAATGTGATTTATTAGGATAAATTCAATGTGATGATTATGATGGGATCCTATAATTGTAAAATGGATTAGTGCTATGTAAACAGACAACAGTTGGTGAAGTATTTGTAGCAGATTTTGAGAAGAAATCAATTTATGAATGCTAAAATACTCAAGGATGCCCTGTTACATGTTGGACACCCATTAATTATGATAGTGTAGCGTTTGCTGGAAAGAATCAAATCATAGTTGTATAATTTGAGTCAATAAATGGGAATATTAGAAATATAATCAATTGTCAAGAAATCAATCATGGGTTATGCTATGCAGGAAATAAGTTGTTCTCCATCACATAAAAGGCAGTTGTTTTGGCATGGAACATCAGCAATGCTAAATAATTAGGTTCTGCAGAATTACGTTTTTGTGAGGGTTACTACACTCTTGATACTCTAAACTAGAATTATATTATAGCTAAACATAAAGAGAATAAGGATTTTGCCATATTTTCAACAAAATTAGAGAAGAAATTTGTGCATAAGGCAAGAGTAAAATAAGTATAAAATTGTGTGGTCAGTAATTGCGGAAGTTATTTAGCATTAGTTCAATCTTATGGGTTATATTATGACGAGTAAATGAATTTTCATAACGAAATAGAGATTTTCCCTCTAAAAGATAAGACACTCAATATTTAAAAAAGAAAAGATATAGAAAATGTGGAATCAAATACTGTTTAATTTGGAACAGATCCTAATACCTTGATGTATGTGTCAAAAAGCTAAAATAATGTTAATCCTCTAATAATAATTTGGAATTTTGTAACACAGGAGTCAAAAGAGATAGAATTACTAATACCCAAATACAAATCCATACAGCTATATTTAAAAAAGTTAGTCATTAGTCATAATCTAATTCTTCCCTAACAATAAGGATCCTTTAATATATTTGCCCCAATTAAGAAATAGGATGCTTAGTCCGTATCAGGAGTCTCTGTGTTTGATAATGCCACGAGTAAGAATTTATTGAAGGTGACATTTTAATAATAATTCGATGCTGAGGTTTATGGTATGCCCGATGATTAAATTTTGTTTATTCTGAATTCAAAAAATTAGATTGAGAAATGGGATGTCACTACCTAGTCAATAATTTAGAAAGGTATTACAAATAATCTAATCATTAGCTGATTGTAGGCCGAGCATTATAAAGAATATTAAATTTTCAGAGAATTATTTGTTTTTAGTAGCATAATTGGAGTGGACTGTTAGAGATGTGAGTTTGGGCTTGATAGGGAAAACTTAGGGGAAAAGATTTTAAAAGGTTGCGTTTCTAGAGAAGGCTTGTATTGTTTTATCAGAGAATTAGCTTACATATTGGGATTTGTAACAAAATAAGACTAGATTAATTGAAAAGCCATTTAGTGTTAATAATTTCTGTTTGCTTTAAGGAAAAGTCCTAGCAATAGGCGATTCATAAATGAAGCTCTTAAATATTTGACTATAATAAAAAAAAAAATAGAAAAAAAAGAGCAATAATAATGAAATTTCTCAAAAATCTAGCCTTCTTACAATAAGTGAATCCCATATTTAGCAATCACTATCCAGTCATGTACAGAGAGGTTGGATAGAAAATAAAAGAGTTTTGTGCTAATGATAAATTAATATATAATATGGTGGATTGTACTTATGGGACTGGAGCGCATTGCAAATATATTCTAAAGCAAATACCCTTCATAAACATGTAAATTGATTAAATTATTAGAGTTGGAATTGATCTAGATTAGAATATGATCCAAAATAAAAAGATTGATAATATTATTCTTGTTAATGATAACTTTGTGAATTTTTAGAATCATAGAATTGAGGGTTAGTAATTTGACATAATATTTGCAGATTTAGGATATAATATGTAATAATTTACAATATATAGTTAATAGGTAAATGATCCATCATACGGTTTGAGTTATAAGGGAGAAACGACACTTGATATGAGATATGACAAAAAATAATAGTTAACTGCTTCGAATATTATCAATAACTATTCACACATGGAATTAAGCGAAATATTTAAAAATTATGGATAGATAAGTAATCCAAACAAATTAGCGAATAAAATAATAGAGGAAAGAAAGGTATTTATAAATAAAATTAGAAATAACAAATAATCGATTCTCAGCAATTATTGAATATATTAAATTCGATTGAAATGGGTTCATCATTGGCACAAGTATTTTAGTCTCTAAGGATTGCTGTAAATGGAGAGTTGACTTCCTTGGAATAGCTATTGAAAAATATCAATAAAATAGATAGATATAAAGATTAATTAATCTTGATAATTACATTTCATTCCCTCGAATATGATATGGTTTAGAAGTTTGTATAATAAAACAATTCAAATTTGAAGAGAGTTAAGGTTACTAAGCCAGATTTTTTAGAATTGGAAGAGAATCCTAGATCGAGATCAGCAAAATTGTTTGAATTTATATTTAAATCATGAATCATCAGTTTCAGAAAAGATTTACTTCAATCCTCCCAATAATCCTAAATATTTCTACTTATTTAGTATTTCCCATATTTCTTTTATTCTATTGTATCTTTTTAGCAGATCATCATCCTTTCTTTCTTTTAGGATAAATTTAAGCTATTAGAACTCTTTTCTGTATTGCTTTATAAATTCGCTTCTTTTCACTCTCTCATTTGTGGTTTTATCAAATCTAACCATGGAAAAGTGATATATTATAAAAAACGTCAAAGAGAATCCCATTATCAAGCATAAAAGAACAATGAATACAAAATATGTCTCTTTATTCATGAGTACTTTTAAAATTTCATAATAGCTCGCTTAAAATAAGAACATTCCTTCCAGGTACTCTTATCGTCATATTAAATAGATCCAGCTCTTAGGCTCTACCATAGAGACAAAGGAATCCAACAAACGTAGCATAGTCACATAAAACAGCATGAAAAAATATAAATTTTAGAAAATATTTGTAATTTTTCTATCCAACACATTATTTAATCCAAATACAGTGATGATCGAATTTGCTCACGCATATATTGCATACTCTACAGTGTTTGCTTCTTGCAGGCTTGATTATGTCACAAGTTTCACATTTGGTGTTCTATTTATACAATACTCCGTCATAATATTATTCAAATTCCTTTATATATTTTTGATTATTCTCTTTAGTTATAATGCCGGGACCTTTTGTGCATGCTTGATAATAGGTAAACAAACAATAAAAGTAAAGTATGCTTCCAACCAGACCCATATTAAAGTCAACATATTGGTTTGTTTGAAATAATCTCATAAAGCCAAAATAGACATATAAGGCATAACCTCCTAATGTAACTGAGTAGTAAATGATTTAAACAATTGGGTGATTGGTAAAGAAGAAATAATTCTAAATTTTTTAAAGATAGTTGAATATTGTGTTTCCAAAAAGTAATCTAGATTAAGGATCTTCTACTTTATAATTTTAGGTGATTGATTGAATATGAGTCTTTTGAGCAAGCTAATAGGGTTATTGGAGTTGGAATCTACGCAAACTAAAATATAGAAGAGTGAACCCATGGTTAATGCTCCTAGTATTAAATATAGGAACTCCTCCATATCTGATATTAATTTATTATTATATAACTAATGTGTGATGATTATAGGGCAATCCTGGATGAGTTGTTTGGGAAGGAGCGAAATGTACTGCCATCGAAGAGGAAGAATGACGCTCATTATTGGAATGATGATGTTTGTAAGAATGCTTTGGTATCGATCTGTTTCAATGATTTGTGGAAACATACAAAGTATGATCATGAAGGGGAGTGTACGAAGCGTCATGATTAATTCTTCATCAACGAATTTGTGGCAGATCGAACATTTAAAAAACATCAGAGAGAGAAAAAATATATTGACGATGCAATAGGTTTGGTATAACACCCTACTATTTTTTTACAAGAATACATCCAAGAGAAGCTTAAGGAGGTTGACAAAGTCTTGACCAAACATGAAGAGTAAGTCGAATCTCAGAGTAAACTAGTTGTAGCCGATAGACCAAAAGAAATCCAAGATCGACTTGATACCATGGAGAGATAAATCAATCTTCTCATTGATTAGAGTGAAAAGATGGGCGAATAGGGGAAGATAGAACATTCTGAATAACTCATTCAAGAAGCTGAAAATTTAAAAAAAGCAAGGGAAGATGTCCTCTTGGCGTATGAAGGAACTGCAAATCCTTTTAAAACATACAAGATATGTGAGGTTTGTGGTGCTAGACAATCCTTATATGAAACAGAAAACAAGGTATTAAATTTTAAATTTTTTTTCTCACAGATAAGAACACATTTAGATGGTAGAATACATTAGGGATTCTCCACAATAAGGACTGAATTGACAAAGTTATAATCGAAACGATTGATGTTGGATAAAATTATTGATGAGGAAAATAAAAAGAATGAGCTAACTTAAGATCATTTTGGATAGCAGAAATCACATAGTAACGAAAAGAAGAAAAGTAGCAAGAAGAAGAAGGATAAGGAGAAGGAGAAGGAAAAAGAGAAGGAAAAGGAGAAGGAAAAAGAGCCAGAAAAATAATCTAAAAAGGAGAAGGAGAAGGAAAGGTCTAGATCAAGGAAACACAAGTAAGTTTATTATAATTTTAAAGGAAGCATCATAAGCATTGAAACATATTAAAACAAATACAATTCAATAACGTCTTTGTTCCAATTTATACTTGTTTAATAGAGCAAGCTATATATTATTTTATCCCATCTTATCCACTATGTTCTATGTTATTCTTTTCAATTAATTATTAGAGTTGTTCGAATTATTAGAATTATAATTATTAGAATAATATGTTGTCTTCGCCTCAGGTATTTGTATTTGAATTTTTGGACTTTCAAATGGAATATTATGCTCTCGAAGTGGACTAACATAATTTTCTAGTTTTTAAATTTCGAGTTTAGGAATCGACTCTCTATTGATATCATGACTCGTTTTTAAGACTTTCAGATAAGTTTTGATTCTTCCTAAATCTAATTCCTATTATTGTAACATTGATTTAAAGTAAGCCCACTCCTATTTTGGATTGTATAGATGATTGATATATTTTTCGATAATCAAATCGAAAAACTAGATTATTGCACCACACAATTCCTGCATATGTATTAACAGTTAATATAATAAATCATAATAATTATTTTATCTCTTGAATTTATAAAGTAAAATCTTCAAACATAGCCTAACAGGTATTTTTCATTGTCAAGTTGACAACTTTAAGTAATTCCTCATGAAAATCACTATTAGGATCAACATTTAATTTTTCATCCAAATTTCTTACAATTTATTGCGATTCTTCTTTAAGTTTAGTCTCATACCATCTTTATAATAGTAATGAATTAAAATACCTATATAAACAATTTAAACTTTAGTCGAGCTCATTGACTTTCTAGTTAACATCTTCGATTTATATTTAAGGTTTGGGTTTATATAAATCTAATTCTTTCATTTTTCTTTCAACACATCGTTCCTTTTATTATACACATAAAATACTAATCTCGCACTCTTAATTTCATTTTATTCTTATTTTTTCAATACATTCTTCACTGTCTACTCAGTTCTCTAAATTGATGGAATATATTCAATCATTTATAATAATGGCATCAAAGCATCCTATTAGATACAAACTCTATTCATATTGGACTCTAGAGTTTCTACTCTTCTATCTTGATTGCAATCCTGCAGCACAGATTATTTGAGCATTTATTTTTAACGATAATCAATTAAATAATTTTAACAATATAATCAAAAATATTAAAATTAATATAATTCCCATTCCTATGTTGACAAATTTATCATTCTTTACTCTGCTATCACTTAAAGGTTGTATCTATTATGTTATTTGTGGTTGTTTAATCGGTTCAATTTTTTATTGTCGATCTGTCACTTAATCTAATTGAAAATGCAAAGGTTTATTTAAGTCGAATGAATTTGTGTTAAAATCCTTGAATTCATCTTCATCTTGTTTTTATATTTATATTTTTTATGTCTATGTTGTTGGTTAAGTATGCGAAATAGGAATAGTTTTAATTAGCTAAGCCTTGCTTAAACTCATAGGTTGTTTGGGCAGTTGAAAAATCTTTTCTTTCTTTATATATCTCTATGTTATGATAGGTTTTTTACGATGGGCTAGTAAATTGGCTTAACGATTAGGATTGATGCATTCGAGAAACACTCTAATATCTTATCTGTGGGACTATGGCACTAGATGAGTTGGATAGTCTGCTTGGTTAGTAATCATCAAACTAAGGAATATAATGAATAAAATACTATTGGCTTTTTAGATCTGTATTAGTACATAAATTTATTTATGAATATTTATCGACTTAATCTGAAAATGAGAATGATCATGGAAGCCCATGATATCATAAATAGAGAGTATAACCTATTATATACAGCTATTTTGAAGCGATTTAGAACATAAAACTAGGTATAAGTGAAGAATATCTCTACAATAAAATAATATCTGGATTCGATGTAGACTAAATTGAAATGCAAATAACATAATTTGTCAATCTGTTGAAAAAATATCAAATAAGACCGCTGTTCTTTTTATCATCAAAAAGTTCAAATAAGATTAATAGACAATTGATTTTAGAATCCATCATATAATAGAACAAGTACTTATTTAATGTTAATTATCTGAGCATAGTTGAGAGAGATTAATTATAATAGCAATTTTAGGGATTAAATTATACCTAAAAGAATCATTATTAAAATACTAAATTAACTTGGAGTTGAATATTTAGTAACAACAGATCCAGGCTCTTAATTAAAATATTATTTTATCTCAAATTTGATAAGTGGGTATGCAATTTATATTATAATTTAGTATTTTAGGAGAAATATCCTTCTTAAAGAATTGCCATAGTTTCAAAGAATTGAATCACTTGATGTTTTCTATTATTGATGACACCTTCGAGTGGGTAGACATTAAGATCCTCACATCCAAACTGTAATTAAGTTTAGATTCGTTGGCTGAGTTATATCAGGTGTGGGAGTATTGCTCATAAGATAACTTGAACATTTATAACGAATCAATATTGGATACATAATCTAAAAACAGATTTGAAAAACCATTTAACAGTTTAACTATTAGAGAGCAAACAGACATCTTATATGTGATTTCATAGCAGATATTTGCAGGCAAGTACGCAACTATTGATGCAAGATTATAGAAGTTTTAAACTCATATCTAAGACATTAATCCAATATTAAATCATCTCAAGAAGATAGGAAGTGGCCCTTATGTTGACTAAAATGGAGATTATATGTTTTTTGAAGGACCTCAATATCCAACAGAGATTAACATATTTAATTTGTTTGGAATTGGAATTAAACGAAATATTGAATCATTAGCTCCATCCCTTGAGTTAGGGGAGCTTAATCTAAACTCTGCTGAAGGAATTATTCTAGAGAAATTGAATCTAGGATATTTATAAGGAAAGAATATAAAGTTGCCTCAAATGATAAATAATAATTTCTATAAGGATGCAATCAAAGAACCAACTATGGCAAGATCATTAAGTTTTTACTATAAAAAGTTAAAATTGACTTCAAGAAAGAATTCTGTTGAAGAATCAGAGTTATAGTAAACCGTAAACTAGGAAACACTGCAACTTAATACATATTTGAGATTTTTTCATTATTTTGATTTCATTAATATGAACAAGGAGAAGGGATCATTGTTCGCATCAGCTCTATTTATCGCTAAATAGCAGTATATTTAAGAGATATTCATGTATCTATATATCATGGGATCATAAAATTAACATTGTTTGATGTACTAGTTTTATGACTACTATTTTGTATTTGATTAATTGCAACTAAACAGATTATTGAAGGAGAATAATAAAGAATTTCTGAAAGATAAATTCAAAAGGGATCCATATGTGACTCATCAATAAATATCTTAATCAGCGATCATATTAATTAGAGCATTCATAATATTTAATAAACGTAAATTAGTGGAATTTAATCAATTCACTGATCTGCTGAATACGATAAACAATTATTTTGCAGAAGTTTATGATAACATTGTGATAGGACTTCATTTAGATATGAACTAGAGGAATCTAGTGGAAGCATGTTTATAAGTAGGTAAGGACAATCCATTTAATAGATAATATTACTATTAGAAGGACATCCTTCAATTTTTCACAAAACAAATGAGTAAGGAGGATTTCAAAGTAAATTATGATATGGATGCCTTTGTTGATTTCTGGCAAGAGCTGACTAAGGTCTTGCAGTATCTTAACAATAAATAGGAGATGCCAATTTAGAAGATTTTGCAAGCTGATGATTATCTTTAATAATTATTATAATGATAAATGTTCAAGAATCTCGATCTATAAAGAGCATCAAAAGAACCATGAAGTCTGTCTATGAGGACCAATCTAGTAAAGGTATATATTTCTTGCAAACAGTGATAAAGTATCTACATAATAATTAAGATGAATCCTAATTACAAAAACCAGTGTATGTATCTTTACCTCCTCGATTCAAGAGATATAAACCTAAACTTAATTTAGCAGAGGACTTCACTAAGTAGATACTAGTAGAACCTGTGATTGAATTCGATTTTGAACCTCAAAAAAGATATAACATATTAGAACGTAAAAAAGTGGAAAATATAAAAACTACTGACGTATTTGTTACTTAGATTCAACTTGATGCAGAATCAAGATTAAACCTTAATTCGGAGTATTAGAGGACAAAAAAATAAATCAATATGAATAAACAAATTTTATTACGGCTTGGATTGTTAAGCACCTAGGCTAAACGATAATTTGAAATAGACAAACTCCAATAGAGAGCTTTGAAAATGAGAAGGGATTAAGAGTAAATCCCTGTGTTTGATAAGAATCAACTTGAGATTGTCACCAAATAGATATCCATTTAGGAGAAGAGGAATTTGAGGACTGCTACAACAAGATTAGCTACATCAGCAAGTGGAGCTGGCAAGACAGCGTTA
Source organism: Paramecium bursaria (assembly GCA_016759055.1). Taxonomy (NCBI): domain Eukaryota; phylum Ciliophora; class Oligohymenophorea; order Peniculida; family Parameciidae; genus Paramecium; species Paramecium bursaria. The sequence continues at coordinate 123,000 of VMTU01000381.1, forward strand.
GAGTTTCAAGAATTCTATTTCAATTAGATGTTATCTTAAAGACCTGCTTATTTAACGACAACATCTGCTAAGTCAAATAGACCATAGACTTAAAGAGCCAAAAATAGGATCAAGAATTTTTATAATAGCTTAGCTACGGTTTAAATTGAAAATTATTAAAGTATATAAACAGAAACTCAATCAGTTGAGAAAATGATTAATAGAATAAAGACGGATTTAAGATAGAGTGAGGAGAGATTATAAGATTATAATGATGAGATAAATTAAGCTTTGACTTAAGAAATAATGGAGTAAGTGATCAAATATAGGAACTCTAAATGAGATTGAAGAATGAATAAATACGAAATTTTTCATATAATTTTTTTTATTTTGATAAATGTCAGAGAATATAAACAAAATCTATTGCAGGTTCGTTACAGGGATGACAGTGGAAGTGTAACTAAGACCCTAGACTGCTACAGTGTTTTAACTTAAACAATAGTTGTCGGAACTTATCAACTTATCTCCGGAAAAACTATATATTGGATTTGAGGTCAATATGCTAAAGGATGAGGAATATTTGAAATCAGCTGGCATCGTGGATGGGGATACGGTTCATGTTATTACATCCCAATTGACTGAGAAAATACAATACAAGGTGAAATGAAAATAATTATTCTTTTAAAAAAAAAAATATACAATAAAAAAATAATATATTAATAATGCTAACATTAATGGATTACAAGACATATACATATATAGCAGTTTATTTGCAATAAAAGGACTTATTAAATTTTTCTGCCACTTGTAAAACTTATAACCATTACGTGAGTGTAATAGTTATTTATATTTCAAAGCAATATTAATACGCCTTTTTTGTACATTATTAGAGTGAATTTCTAAGCACCTAGATTTAGACTCAAATTGACTTTAATCATCCTGATTCGGAGTATAGATAAAAAATAATATAACTAATTTTTTAAAATACAAACACAAACTGGCAGTAACAATCAAAAGGCATGATAACATTAAGGTACTGTAAATTTAAAATTCATAGAAAGAATATTGAGTTTCCACTTTATATTGTTCAAGAAATATTACCTAAACCGACTTTGAAAAGAGAAACTATTGGAGCCTATTGTGAAAGTGATCTCTAACAAATGCTCGCATAACGTTTAGAATAAGAGTAAAAGGGATTTGATAAATTGTTCGAATTTTAATCAATAAATGATGAGGTATAGTATTAATTTTTCCTTAAAGCTCATGAAACATTTCAAAACTAATAAAGAACAATTAACATGCTAAACCTAATAATATTTAAAAGAGAACTAGCAAGCAAGGGAGGCATTCTTAACGATGAGATGGTGGTTCCAAGAGACAGAATACATTTAAACTAATAATTTGGTTTTATAAATACTTTAATAAATTTATAGATTGCTAGAAATATATTTATTAGCATTAAGATCATATTTTAGTGAATTTAAAAATTATGATAGAAAAAATGCATATGATATATTATTTGAATACTAGTCTTATTGGTAATCATATACCAATTCCCTTTTAGAAATGTAATAAATATTCCTACCGTTTGAAGATCTTATAAATGAAATTCATTAAGTAAGTTTCCCATTATATTCATAATATCCTCGTTTCTCTATATGGAGAACGGCTGTGAAAATGTGGATTAAAATTTTAGTTCACCAGAATTTTGAATTCATCGAATTATAAGAAGAATGCTTCTTTAGAATAATTAAACAATTAAGATCTAAAAACATATATAAAACATTTGATTAAGAAGAGTAAATAATGGATATGGAGAATCAAATGCAAATCACACATGAACTCTATGAAAATTTTATCAAAAAGAAGCAATAGAGCACTTTCTATTTGGAAGAAATCGAAACTACCCACCCTAAGGTTTAAGATTTCAACGAAATTTTATCAAATCAATTCAAAGCTTTCTCAGACTTATCGTTACAAGAGGTATTTTTTAATATCAATATTTTTCCTTAAGATATCAATACATTGGGTGGGGCATACTTAATGTCCTTATGAAAAGTTATATGAGCAATTTTTAGAACGCTTTCTACATGAATCTAGCTTGTATTATGATCAATATAAAGGTGTGTTTGAGAAGGACATTGATTAATTCATAAATTTTTTGTATCAGGACTAGACGTAATAAATAGAATAATTAATAGTTTTGCTGCTGCTTTTTTACCAGATACTCTGTATTAGAAGCTGATTGAATTGTAGAAGGAGCATTTATTCACTTAGTTTGGATTATACATAAGATATCATTTCCTTTAAGATTTTATTTAAGATAATCCTGATATTATAATTTAGGCTTACAATTAGAATCCGAAAGATAGAACCTCAATAACTTCATCATAAGTGGATGAGTAATTGGATACGTAAGGGGATGAGGCTAGCAAGATATTCAACTATTTCATTGAGCATCCAAATGCTGATTTAGATGAATTATTACTTAATGATAAATTATAAAATGATGCTGAACCTCTATAAGAGTTAATCAAATTTGCTTTATCAGAATTACAAACTGATATAGATATGGTGTTGGGTTAGGATATTCCACCTCCTTTTATAATTAAAAAACTTTCTAGGGCTTTTTCATCTTGTAAAAGTATATCAATATTTTGATTAGACCTCCAATAGTAACAACATGAGGTGCCAGAAGAATTTATTAGAATAATAAAATAAAAAATGTAATAGAATCAACAGTTATCTTTATTTATTGAAAAATTTAATGATTTTAGAATGAATTTCGAAAAACAATCATTTAAGTTTCTGAAAAGGAATCGGGAAATTGACATATTGAATGAAGATAGGGAAATTCCCAAGGTAAAAATATTATTAATTTCCAGTAAATTGATAATTGTACTGCTTAATTTTATAATATTTGTAGTTATGTTGATTACTAATTATTGGAATTAAACAAGTTGCCAGAAATATAGTAAGAGGAAATATAGGAGGAGGATGATGTAGAGAAGGAGGATTTGAAACTATCGAAACACAATTCTAAACAATTAAGTATAGTATTGTGACCTATAAAAAGAATTACAGGTTCAAGAATCGATTGAAGAATATAACTCAGATGATTAAAATGATTGACTTAATTATTTATGCAAAACAATTTATTATTAAGTTTAGACGAGACAAACCAGTAAAGTGATTCCTATCTCTCTGAAGAGAGAGTGGAAAAGTTTGAAATAAGAAAATTAACTTGGGAGGATTTTTTAGGGTAACCCGATTCAGAAGATATATCACTAGCATTGACTAAATGGAGAATTGGATATAATTACTCAATCGTTAAATAGGATGATCATATCGGTGTTCAAGTTGATGTGTGGTGTAAGGTCGATCCCACCTCATGGGTGAGAACTCGATTTTAGGAATTATTAAATCATCAATAAGGTATGGAGAGAATTGATCCAATCATCCTAGGTCATTATTATATTGGGGTTATATGTGCATTGACATTCAAGAAATTAGTGTCTGAATTTCCATTTACAGAGAACTACAAGGCAGAGATATCGGATATTTTTAATAAAACTTTATAGGATCATTTGGAGATGGAGAGGACATATGACATTGAGACGCTGAATATGTTGAACACTGCAAAATAGAGATAATGGGATACTAAAATATTAAAATTGATGAATTAATTATAAAAATATGCTTGAATTCGATAATATACCTAAATTATTATTTATGATTGGGGTGAGTATAATCTACTTATCTACAACATAGGCTTGGTATATGGGTAAATTACAAGAATTGAATTAGAGTGGTTAAATTATATTAGGGATTATATTAACTGAGATTACATATTTATTAGGGCCATTTGGATTGACATACATTGAAACATTAGTTAGTAAGGTGTTTTATAGGTATATTTAAATTAAGAAATAAAGAGTTTTATTTTTCGCCACAGCCTTCTCAAACATCATCTACATAATATTAGGATCGATCTTTATGATATATCTACCAGATGACTATATGATAACTTGTCTATTAATAATCACAATTATAACTGCACCGTTCAAGGCACTATTCTATTGCACATACAATTACTATGTCAATAGTTTATGCCAATAAAACAATAAAGGGGTATATTTTGGTTTAGCATATTCACTGTAAATAAAATTATAATTCTAGAGATTATGTACATCCACATTCTTTAGTGCCATTATACTTTACTTCACCCTTAATGAGTCATTTATGATACCCTATTTATACTAAGGAATAACTATTAGTGTTGCACTCGTATCATCTATATTTTATTGGCTTGTAAAAGAAAAACAGGTTATTCATAATGAAACACCTTTAGATAAACACCTGTTGAGAAGTTTCTCCAAAATAGTTAATGTGAGATAAACGTTTGTACCAATATCATTCGACTATGAATTTGGAAAATTATGGAAATGTATATATTTACCCAACATGTATTTCATGATACTGAATTTCGCTTAAACAGGATTGCTTAATGTAAATAATTAGAATTATGTAGTCTTATAAATTTATAATGACCAACATCATGATTAGGACTTATCATGGAGATCGTGATATATCCAATGTTAAGTTACTAATTTAATTATAGTTTTATTATGGTATAGGCTAGTTTCTGGGAGGAATATCAAGTGGCATGATAGGTGATCTAACACCAAATAGACTAAATAAGATAATTTATGTTTAGTTTGTAACAATTACAGCATTTATTTAAGCGGTAATGATATATTTTACGAAAATTAATAGATATTAGCCACCTATTTGAGATCTGAGATATTATTGAACTTATTCTTCTTTTTTATAGGGCTATCTTAGAGTGCATAGGAGACGTCGTCATATTCATATGTGGCCTCTAGATATTATAATGTATTTATGAAACTAAAAGCATCCACAAATATTGGCATTATGCAATTGGCTCTACTGCTACGGTATTGGCATTTACACATTTATATTTTCGTGTTTCCTCAATCTACAAGATTATGAATCGCTCTATCTTGCATAAGGATTCGTCATAATTATCACATTATTTAATTTAGCTCTACTTATGGTTTATCAATATAAGGAGAAGGCAAATACAGATAATTTAATAGAATTGAATTGATATATCACAATTTTTTATCTTAATTTTCAGGATTTCGCAAATCCTCATCCACATTTAATCTCATATACTAAACATAATTTCTATATTCTTATATTTTCTTCTGCGTTTCAGCATCTAATTCATGTAGTTTAAGATATGGCTCAAACTTCAATTCCCCCTTTATGGCTAATTGTGTCCAATCATCTTCTGTAACCTCAATATTTGATTTCGATGTGTCAATAATCATCCCTTTAAACACATGAATTAGAATCTAAAATTATTAAATTTAGTACCTCCCAATTTATATAATTACAATTTAGTGGTAATACATAATAGTTTGCTGGATTCATGAAATGCTTCTTAAAAGCCCATTTCATTTGACTCTTATCTAACACTGGTGGGTATTCAGTCGGAAATATATTTCCAGTCATCGGCTAGTATGAAGGGCCTTAAGGAGGATTTTTTAAAGTCGGAATAAAATAAGGTTCAATAATTGCTTCCTCCTTTAATTTTCTCTTATTATTTATTTATTCAATTACCCAAAATTGCTTTTCGTATTCAATTTCGACTATCAATCCATCACGCCTTAATCTGATTTCGTACACAGTATTTCTTTAATACATCATATTCCTATATAATTTTACCAAAACTTATTCATTAAATATTTCATACTAAAAGTTTCTACTAAAAACATTATTGGTAAAAATGCCGGGAATGTTGCATAAACTAAAAATTATATAATATAATACATGGATTATTCTTAATTAATGATGCAACATATACAGCAGGTATTACGTATTTCATATTTTATAAAGTATATCTTAAAGGCTATAGTTTATAAATGTTTATCATACAAAAGGTTAATATAAATAAAGTAAACATGATCCCTTCTTATCGAATACTAATTTTTATTTAGGAACATATGTTATTGATCTATACTATAACAAATTTACAGAATACTTAATGTTTTAAACAGCATCAAGTCTTTTGATTCCATAAGTCTCAAGGTTGCTGAAAGAATAGAGTTGCTTAGAAATTAATCTCCTGAAACCTAGCATTAATTTTATAATTTATAATATTCAGTTTTTAAGCCAATCCTTAATTTTAAGCATTTTGTCTTAGTGATGGTTAAGTAATTTATTGAAACATTTTTTATACATAATTTTTGATATTATTCGAATAAACTCGATAAGTTTTTTATGAAATTCTTTATTTTTAGGTCTTGATATATTATAAAAGTAGAAAAAATATTTCCTTAACTAAAGATGGTCTCTGTTTTACTTAAACACAACTAAAGTGTTTCCCACTTCACAATCACTTACTTCTTTCGGTGAATATGAAATTTATAATTTTGCTAATTATCTTTTGCTAATTGATTTTTCTTTTCTTTCAACATATTTAGTTTCCTTTAATTTATGAAAACACTAAGTAACCATTCTTTTCTAACTATTAGCTTGCAGATTCCTAACAAGTTATTTATGTTTGATCCAAATTATTTGCAATTCATTTAAAAATAAACTTTGCAATCCTATTTGCTTTCTACGAATAATATCAAAAAGATTGTTGAAGATCATGAGCAATCTACATTATTGCTTGAGTTAATAATATTCTTTAACTTTATGAAGGTCTAATTAATTCATAAATTTAAATATAACAGTAAAATTTTTAATCATTTTGCCTTCCTTTGTATTTCACCCATATTTTGTTTAACTATTTGTAATAAAGATTTAGTTGAATCAGTTATTTTCATGAAGGCCGATTCTGCATCCTTGAGAGTTTTATCATACTTTTCATATTATATTTTCTTTTTCTATATTGACTTTTCTAATGCCATCAATCGTTTATTTAAAATAGAAACATCATCTATTATTTATTATTTCTCCTCCTCTTTATCTGCTATTAGATTATCGAGGTTTAAATATCTAAATTATGATTAATCAAAAACCTGCTCTTCAAAGTTCTCAATATTTGATTTATTTGCTATTCGTCATCTACGATTGAATTGTTGTTTTCATTCTCTCTATATGGACTTGGCGATTTTGAGTATTTAGATCCAGAGCCTTGGTCTTGTCCACCTTTAGTATACATAAATAAGAAAATTTGAAAAAAAATTAATAAAAATAGAATGTAGGAAGTAAAAGTCGATCAACAACCTGTTGATGTTAAAGACCTGCTCATTATACAACGATAGAAAATCTTTATAGTAATTTAGTTATTACTTATTTTGGGAACATTCCAACTTCAAGAATATAGTTTCCATGATAACATATTCTTCACCATAGTATTAATCTAATAGTTATTAGGGAAGCATCCTTACTGTATCCTTGTTGCTGGTTCTACATAAATAGCAGGTTACTAAATAAAAATTTCATAAGAACATTGAAACAGCGTATATAATCACTTAATTAGTGTTTTCTTATTATAGATTTTGATGTTCATTCCATTATATTTTGAGAATCATGCTTATATATTCAGCATACCAAAACTCATAATAGTTATAACTAATCTCTGGAGATATAGGTTAATGAAAATAAGAACAAATCAAGTTTTAGATTAAAATAAATATATTATATCAGATTGAATCATACATATACTTCAAAATTTTATACATTTTTATTTTCCTTCCCCGAATTCACTGGTATGTAGAGGCTCTATCCATTACTCTCCACAATAACAAAATCCTAGCCATCACTTCCTCTCTAGCAGTTTATTTAAACTAGCTACAAACTTTTGCTTGTTCTTGATTTGTTTAATTCTTCAAGCTCTAATGTTATTTGCTATTAGCATTACTTGGATAGTATATATAAATACCTCTAAAGCTTTGAAATAGTTCTGTCTAAAACCTAAAGCGAATAATATTTCCAGGAAGTTCATACAACCAAGTGTGAATAAAACACCAAATAATTATGCATCTACTGTAACTTTATATTATTCTAAAGACTTCGCTAAATTTGAGGAACCTAACTCTAAACCTGCAAATAAAAAGGTCAGAAAAGTAGAACCATTAAATATTAATTTTTTATATGAGAGTAATCTTAATCGACCCTCCATACTTTTTGAACAAAATATATATGAGAGCGCTACAATAACAATAAATTATAAACAAGCCTATGCATACACATTAGTGATAAAGAAATAATGTATCATACTAGACTTCTAACATAATCCCTACTGCAATTAACATAATGTATCAAATTCATTAGACTCTCCCTAAATATAGCCTTATAAGCTATATGAGCATTCCCCAACTATAAATATGTATCGCCTAAATAAATTCATCCATTAAAGTATGTTTAAAATAATAAGGTTAATGAAAAATAAAGCATATGAGATCGCTTAAAAGTTTATTGATACACCCATTCAAAAAAAAATTAATTTATATATTAAGATATAATATACTTAATACAGATTAAATATTATTATATCCAAAATATTAGAGTAGTTATAATATTTCAATTAAATTTTACAAGAGATAAATAGAGCAAATACCATTTGGAAATTGAATAATTCACCAAATAAAGAAGTTGGTACTAATAGCGGAATATATTATGAGAATTAAGTTAAGCATATATGATTATAATACACAAATAACAAAAGTTTTCATTTTTATTGTTGCAACACATTATCATCGATATAAAGCCCTAACAAAGGTTATGAGATAAATAAAAAATTCCTTATAGCACTAACTATGGATTAAGGAATAATAAATTCATGAATTTTGTACAATATATATTTATGAATCATTTATTTATATCTCCTTAATTTAGGGGAAATACACTGTATTACTGCAAAGCATCTAATTTGCATAGGACTTATATGCTTCAGATCCTATCTAAAGTAAATCTTTGAACTGTTTCTTATTCACTTTAGTAACATCTTTGAGAATTATGTCTCTGATACTAATTTTGTTGAAATAAAACACAAATCCATTCTTATTTTATATCAAACTGAAATCAATATCTTATTTCACCTCAATATTAGTGTAAAAATCTAATTTATCATCATTCAATTAAAAAACACTTATATTAAAATATCTTAAAAACTGTTGGTTCTTAGAAGTAATGACAACACTTGATTCTACAAGTTCATATTTGAATACAACATCTGAGTTTATTTGCTTCATTAGTGGAAATACTGCAAAAAGTTACCGCTCAGTAATTTTCATTTCCTCCAATGACTTAAAAAGACTCAAAATCTAAAATTAAGGAGTGTTAAAGAAATATTAGTAGATATCATATGAATTCATAATAACAGTATGAGCTATCTAACCAATCATAATAATATTGTTGATAGTTTTCTCCATTTTTACTTGATCATTATTGTTCTCAATACACAAATTATCTTCAAATATATAGTGGGTTCTCGATATTCTGATGAGTTGGATGCTGGTTTGTTGGAAGTTTTGAGCCTATTAAAACTAACTCAAAAATGCAGTTTTAAGACTTTTGTTGACTCCAAAATAAAAATTTCCTTTGAAATTGTAGCATTAGAGGTCTGTGAATTGATTATTTGAAGTTATAAAAATCATGGCATTAATGGATGCTATAAAAAGGAAGCTGAACATATTATAATTTATCATAAAATAAATATCAAAAATTTATCAACAATATGGATTTAGAATTAATCAGATTTCCTCCATTTAAAAGAATTTGAATAAGCCTTCTGATTATAGATAGATTGGAAGTAAGGAGCTATGACCTTATTCAACTGATGCAATTCTCTACTGCTGACTAGTTCTTCATCTTCACTGTGAGTTTTTAATTGAGATTTGTTATATTCAAGTGTAAATCCAAATTGGTTGATAATTAGATCTAACTAGAACTATAGATGGGCGACAAATGAGGTGTAGAACACATCTATACCATTGTTTCGTTGATACAAAAAAATTTTAAAAGTTATGTGCACCTCAACACCCTACCCAATTTTAACATTATGGCTTTGAATTTCATATCCAACTATGATATCACTCTCAATAAAGGTGAGTTTAGAGAAGACAGCTTAAAGTAATCGATCAGTTACACGCTATTCCTCAACAACGTCAAAAAGACTGAAATTCTTCTTTTATTAAATCTAAAGCAGTTATTCCCAAACATCATCCTCACTCAGAATCTTATACTCCTAATCTATATGACTGGCATTCTGATTAATGCAGAGTGGCCATATTGATTTGTATTCCGTTCTAACCATAGTCTTAACACCACAATGTATCTTTTCATATTGAGTAAGCTCTTAGCATAGAGAATGAGAGAAGAGCAATGATATAATAATTAACATATTTAATCTTTTATGTTTTATGCTTAAACTTAACTATTGTATCACGATTAAATTAATGGAAAAATGTAATAATACGTATTAAATTATATATTTGTTATCATATAAATTTATTACTTTATTAATAATAATTATAATTATGTATAATAGTGAGACCTAGCTTGATTGTCAATATAATGAACAATATATCTTTAACAAACTAAAGATATATATGGATCAGATTTTCAACTAAATAATTGATGATAAAAATTCAAATTAGATTTAGCTTAAGTCTTTATGCTAATAACTTCAGATAGTGAAGAATATCATAAGCAACCTTTAATCTTGCAGATATTCATCGAAAAGAGAACTTTATTATCAAAACTTATACATATTTGAGAACTAAGAATAAGTTAATAAAATTATATAATAATTATCTTACTCTCTTTAAGTTCAAAGAAAATAATTAAAAATAGTTTCTGCATCAAAAGGGTTAGTGTGTGGAGCTTTATCTATAGAAACTGATAATATGATACTGGATCTATGCGGATTAGCATTTTAAGGGAAGGGAATGAATATAACAGAATTTATGGATCAATGCATCATGAATATAACTGGTAAATATATATTGGTGGTCGAGAAGGAAACAGTATATTTTAGGATACTTCAAGAGAAAAACTATAATTTATTAAAATAAATCGTATTAATTACGGGTAAAGGTTATCCTTGTGTTGCTACAAAGTGCTTTATCAAATTACTTCACAAAATGAAGCCTCAAATTCCTATTTGTTATTTAGGGGATCATGATCCTCATGGATTTTAAATATATCTTTATTATAAATATGGCAATGAGATTACAAAATATGAATACAATAACATTCCATAAATGACTTTAGTTTAATTGGAGAATCCTAGAGAAACATTTCCATTAACTTAACTAGATTAGGATGTTTTATCCAATGTGCTTGATAATTAGAATATAGATAATCAGATGAGGGAATATTTCAATAAATCATATAAGTTTGAAGTAGAAAATTGTCAATTCCCCTAAAATAGTATCACCAGGTTTCTTGAGTAAATTTTAGAATTATGATTAATATATTATGATAATAAAATTAATCATTGAAAAGGATATATATCTAGCCTAAAAATAATTAAAATCAATAAGTGATTTACAAGAGGAACTTAAATCACTTAAGTTTGAAAGGAATTATCTCTACTAGTAAAATTTATGAAAAAAATTAGTTATATAGATGATGAAAATGATAAAGTCAGAATAATTGTTGATGAGGACATATAGCATGCTGTGAAAGAGCATTAAAACTCAACTCTCAAAATATATGTTGAAGAAACTAATTAGGCATATATACATGGTCCAAGAGAACGTAGTTATACCTTCTCTAAATTTGATGATACTTTTGATCAGCTTATAAATTAAAGAATTGATGAAATATTAAGGAAACATTATCAAATATGATATTTATATTATTTTAACTATCGATTAATTCAAAAAAATTATCAGAAAGTCTTAGTTTTCCATTTTTTTCTATCTAATGGGCAATAATCCTACTCCTCAGTCCATCTTAGAATGCAGTGTAGATGGAAATGATGATTGCACTCACCCTCAACCGGAATACAGTCATCTCCTGGCACTTTGCATTTAGGACATGGTAATTCAAAAGCTTGTTAACAAATTGTGCATCTCTCCTAATTAGGAATATTCCAAATCCAAGTAGCTACGGCATTCCATTCCTTTATTCTAACTTTCATTTTAATTTAAAATTTTGAAAAATAATAATAATTATTATTTATTGAATACTTAATTTATGCAAAGACAGAGGGGACAACAAATGAATATAATTGTTTATTTGGATATCAATCATTACTAGATTTTAAGATAATTGTCATCTTTCTCAATTTATCAAAATAATGTATATTACAAATCTATATTTATAATAAAAAATAATTAAAATGAATGCAGATCTTCTAGCGAGCAAGGTGTGTGTCATCGATAATGGTAAATCAATTAATAACATAATTTAGGTACTGGATTCACAAAGATGGGGTGGGCTGGTAACACGGAACCTCAGTATGATATTCCCACTGTAATAGCAGATCATGTTGATAAGGTATCATTTACTTATAATAATCCAAAAGAAAACAGTTTAGGTCTCTAAGTTGCAGTATGATTAATTGGATTTCTATATTGGAGATGAGGCATAGAATTATGCAAGATCTCATAACATTATAAAACCAATGAAAAGTGGTGTTGTTGAGAATTGGGAATTGATGGAGAAGTTTTGGCATAGATCAATATTCGATTATTTAAGAGCTGAGCCAGATGAGACTGTATTTTTATTGACAGAGCCTCCAATGGTATTTAATATTTTAGATTTTTGTAGAATCCTCCTGAGAATAGAGAAAATGTTGCAGAAATATTTTTTGAAACATTCAATGCTAGAGGATTACATATAGCAGTCTAAGCAGTTCTTTCCTTGTATTCTAGTGCTTATGCTCCAATTAATGAGTTCTAAAAATAAGCAGGTCTAACAGGATTAGTCTTAGATTCTGGAGATGGTGTCACACATTGCATTCCTGTTGCTGATGGATATGTTATAGGATCCTGTATAAAGCATATTCCATTGGCTGGCAGAAGCATAACTGAGTTTATTATGGGAATTCTTAAGGAGAGGGGAGAGCCAATACCACCTGAAGCAATGACAAAAGCAGCATAAACAATCAAGGAACATTATGGTTATTGTGTTCCAGATGGAGACTTAGTTGCCGAGTTTGCTAAATATGATGAGAGAAAGAAGACTGCTGATGGATTCAAGCCATCTAGCAAGTTTAAGCAATATAATGGAAAAAATCCACTTACATAAGAAAAGTTTACATGTGATGTTGGTTATGAGAGATTCTTAGGACCTGAAATGTTCTTTCATCCTGAAATTTTAGATGCTAAATGGAGAGAATCGATAGATTAAGTAATAGATAAAGCCATCTAAACATCACCAATAGATTATAGAAAGAAACTTTATAATGTACATATTTTATTATTATATAAAATAGAACATCGTGCTCTCAGGAGGATCTACATTGTTTAATGGATTTGCTGAAAGATTATAAAATAATATCTAAAATAGGATTGATTTAAGATTATAGAAGTATGAATAAAAGTCTGGAATTAAGGTAATAATCATAATTTATAAACCTAGCCTAAAGCAATTGAAGTGACTGTTGCATAGAACCCATTTTAAAGATATGCAGTTTGGTAGGGTGGTAGTCTCATGAGCGTTAATGTATTATATCTTAATATTATTAAAAAAGCCATAATTCAACAAGACGTATCACACCAGGGAAGAATATTACGAAAGGGGTCCATAAATTGCTAGATATAATGCTGTGTTTGCCCCATTTTGATAAAAAATTAAAATATGAATTAAGAATAATAACATCAATACAAACCTCATATAATTAATACTTCTTTTGCAGAAATATCCCCTGACATACCTGAATTCTTTAAACATAAACGACATGTATTCATTATGACTAATGCAGGAAGACCAATATATGTATAATATGGAGGAGAGATTAAAGTAATAATTTTATTAATATCATAGTCTGCAATATTTTTAGCCACTCTTAATACAATATTGTAGAAGTTTTTGTTGTTTTATTCAGAAGATAGGGAATTATAATAATTATTCAAAATATTGAACCACAATGTCCATATTTATATTTTACAAAGAAATCAAATTTGCTATATTTGTGCAACATGTGAATTGGATGTAATATTTTATTAATCCATCTAGTTATCTGAATTATTAGTGTTTTAAATGCTTGACTTTTTGAATACCTAGCTTATTTCCATAGTGACAGATAATGCTAATTTGTAACTTTAATAGAAACCCAATACAGATCTGGGGTTCCAAGTTGGAGGATCGAGAAATCTATTAACACTGGCTGTGAAGAATGGTTATTCATCCCCTTGTATTACATTCAATTCAATCATATCATTACCCATAATCCCATCATTAAGATAACACATTCATGGATTTCTAAAAGATATTAAAAACCCAAGCATAGTGTGCACATTACTCTTAACAGAAACTGTAGTTATTGATGTATGTCGATAGAAAAATATGGAATTTAAAATATCAGATATCTTGATTATACAATCTATGATATAGGGGTAGAGCTAATTAAAGAAATCAGAAAACTGGACTCCTTCATGTTTACCTGGATTATCAGCTTAGGGATTTGTGTATGCATATATATACTTTTTCCACGAAAATATTGGTATTGTTATGATCTCAGATGATAATTCGCTAGATATGTTCTAATAATGTAAAGAATCAGCTAAAGAACTAATTGATAAATTTAGGGTAAAATTTAACACTAACATAATAGAATTCAAAAATTAATGATCATTTATCCAGTTGTCTAAAAACAAATCCAATCATCCCGAATTGTTTGTGTTCATAAAATACAACAATCAGACATTTTATAGTTAGACATGTTAACAGTTAGTTATTTTTACCTGTTTATCAGCCATTTGGATAAAATTCACCCAATTTTATGATGCATTTAAATAAATATGCAGAACTCTATAAGGAATTCTTAATATCACAGAATGTACCTGGGAATTAAGATTAGAAGTAAAATTATTTTGTTTGGGGATCAGATGGCTATGGTATTTCACAATATCATGATGTAATTGTAAGATTTTTATTTTTATTATTAGATAATGTTCTGTTTCGATTCATTAATAGATCTTACAACTGTAGCCTAGAATGTGTCAATTTTGCATAAGATGTTTAGGTCGGAGGAATTATAAAATTTCTTTATTCTCAAAGCATGTTGAATATATTATTTATAATAATATGCTATTAAAATCAGATGGCTTCGTTTGTTAACGTTTAAGAAAAATACCAACAATAGTGGAGAAGAACTCCCACAGATTTAAGTCACAAAGAACTACAACATCATTCTCATAAAGGGATACGTCAACTAGGAATCCTGTTAAAACTAGTTAAGTAGATGATATTGATAAATCTCATTCTAAACCATCAAGTAGGGTATCTAACAGGCTGAATTTCACACATTCTAATTTCCATCCAACTGAAATAGATTATTAGTTTTTAGAGTAGTTAGAGTAGAAGGAAGAGTAACCTGTAATATTGAAGTCGAAACTTTCGTAAGAATTTGTAGTTTAAGAGGGTAAGAAAATACCTGTCAAGATATATCTGAGAAATTGGATGCTGAAATCATATATAGAAGAATCAAAATTGGCTCGAGAATCATTTAGTTCTGAATAGATGAAAGAAGATATGCATAAAAGATTGTAGCCTGAAAAGGAGCGATTAATGTCAAACGGTACATTTCATTATTTCTAAAAAGTATTCTAGATTGAGAAATCGAAAAGAATCAAAGAATTTAGAAGCAGGAGTGCATACGATAATGCATACTTTAATATTTTGGCTCTAAATAAAAAATCAAGAAAAAATTTATAACAGAAACTTAAAAGAACGTTACCAATAGAATCTCGATTTCAGTTATAAAGGTTTGATTTCACAGTTTTAGATAACTTAATGATTTGATCATAGTGATTTATAATAATTTTCCATATCTTCAAAACTCCCAAATAACCTTGCTGAGAAGGTTCTCTACAATTTAGCCTTGAATGTATTCTAAGCTATCCCAAAGTCCAATATCGTCGTCTTAGGATTTGTCTTCCTTTGATTCACCCAAATAGTGAACAAATCAATTAGGAGCATCTTATGTAGCCTCTGCCAAAAATAATCTTCCTTCACTAATAAGTGACAAAATCCTTTCAATCCCACCCTATTCGCTACTTCCTACTAAAATAATATAGGATACATTTCTGTCTCTAAGGTCTAGTGAGTCCAATAAATGAAAGTATTTCTTCAAATGATAAGTTATATTGATTGATGAAGCGGCAAAATAGAATTCATATTATGGATTGCACATCTCTGCCACAAATTATCTATTTTCTTGAACAAAACCTATGATATCATCCAAAGATTATATGCCACCACCTCTGAAATCAGTAGTTGGATCTTGTTACTGAAATCCGAATTCAGTCCATTTAGGATTTTTAATTTATTGACATTCGGTTTCTGTCAGCAAATACCTTAAAAAGAATTATTTGAATTTTTAAATACCAAAGTCCCTTAACTCGCTTAACACAATTAGGATCATTTGCATCATAGAGAGGAAATAACTCTACTCTCAATTCCCACCATTATTTTATTTCATGCTAAGATAAGTCATATGTTTAATCATAACATTATGAAAATAAAAGTTCGTTCAAAGGTTTATTTTCTTTATGAATAATTGGTTCCCTCTACATATCAGCTTCAGACCAAGGACATTCCCTTTTCTATTTGTTCATATTCAAAACCATCTGGTCATTTTAATTCATTTTTTTTTAATTATATAAATCAAAGCTATATTAGTTTCTCAAATAGGTTGTCAACAGTCCCATGCATTTAAACCAATTTTATAAGCCCATAAAATAGTTTTTCATCCTTATAGTTCTGCTCAAAAAGGAGTTTATCAACCCAAAACCAATCAGAATGTTTTTATGGCTCCAAATTCTTAACTTCCTATTTACCATCATATAATGCTTTCATGAATATAACAACGTAATGATGCTATATTTGTTTTCTTACTGCATTGGCAACTGTGAATAATTTAGGATTCTCAATATTTATGCCAACTTCCTCTTAGACTTCTCTAATTGCACATTCTTCAAATTCTTCATAACCTTCAACATGACCACCAGGAAGCGCTAATAATCCATTATCCTTAACATAATAATATTTATAAACCTTTCTATAGCTCATTAGAATACTATTACCTTGAAGAATAAAGACTCCAAGGCCTACTTTTGGTCTTAATTACATAAAATTTTATAAAATAATATTATTTTATATGAGTTTTGTACTAGAAAAAGCTTTATATTTTAGAAATTCCTCAAGATGATGCAAATGTTAAATTGTTCTGATATATATATCATTTTGATGGCTAAACTTAATGGATTTATATTTGGTAGGAATCCGCTGGTTGCAACACTTAGGTGGCAAATGTGTTAAATATTTGTTCTATAGATGCTTGCTTGATGGAATATTAAGATATTCTCAATGATTATTTCTATGATAAATTATGATATAATACATGTTGTTCAAACAATGCAAATAGCCTTCCTACTGTTATTCCAGATGTTATTCTGAATCTATAAAAACTCTAGAAATGCTCAATGATCTCAAAATTGCCCATTTCATTACCTATGAATTCTTACACTTTTGTTCCCATCTATTCAATCAATATAAACTCTGCTAATGTCTCTATTGCTAACCCTTATGGTTTTCTTAAATCATTATATATATGAGATCCAAATCCTCTCATATTTATTTATTGCTCCAAATGAGATTAATTAACTTTCTTTAGAATTTCTATGGTTTATTCCATATTTAATCTTGTTGTTGTTTCTTATGTATATTTAATTAGATCCTAAACTTCTTGATGATTTGGTTTTTCTAATTTTACCTCAACTTCATATCCTTTGCCAAATTTACTCTTGATATGTTAGACAGATCCGATGCATCTTAAATTACCTTCCACTTAAATGGCAATCTTGGTTGATAATGCTTCAGCCTCCTCCATTGAGTGAGTTGTAAGAATGATTGTGCTCTATTTTCTTTCAGTTGCAATTCTTGAAATAACATTCCACATGAATCTTCTTGCTTCAGGATCCATCCCTGTTGATGGTTCATCAAGAAATACAATAGGAGGGTTACCAATCATAGCTATGGCTACTGATAGTTTTCTCTTGTTTCCTCCTGAAAGTTATCCTGACTGAATGTTCTCAAATCTCTCCAAATCCATTTCTTTTAGTTTTTTATTTACAAGTTCATCCTTTTTTGTGTGTGGTATTCCTTTAATATCTGAAAATAATTCAATATGTTCCCTTACTGTTAGATTATCTAATAAGGCATCAAATTAGGGGCAATATCCAATATTATATCTGGCTTATTCTTATTCTGTAGTGACACTCTTACCAGCAACCCATGCATCTCCTGATGTAGGTTTGATTTCTCCTGATAGTATTTTAAAAGTGGTTGTCTTTCCAGCTCCATTGACTCCCAAAAGTCCAAATACTTCTCCATTTTCTATTTATAATGAAACTTTATCAACAGCGACCTTGTGTCTTCCTTCATCTAACATGAAGACTTTCCTAAGATTTTTCACTAAAATGGCCCTATTTTATGGTTGTAAAGTTTCACATAATTCAGCTTCCTTCTACACGTCACTATCTAAATCCTTAGGTATGTATGGGATATTCCCTTCTTTTGAACCCATCTATTAAAGATCTCCTGTATCTTCAAAGTGTTCAACTAAGAATACCAACACAATGTATATAATTCCTGTTATACTTAGATAAAGTATATCAGTTCCACCTACATCAACATCCCAAGTTGATTTCAAATAAGGCCACCCTTCAATAACTTTATATATAGACTTGCTAGAGGCTCCTAGAATTCCGTAAGCAAATGAAAATGATGGAATAAGTCTCAATATGTATGATAGTGCCTTTGCTACAGTTCGAGTTTGTTCAATAAGCCTTAAAATGTAGATTACAATACTAATTATTGATCCTGTAAATAAATTGAAGAAGAAATTAATCAGTAATGCGTTTCCTTGAAATTTGAACAAGAAACTACATAAGTATGTAAATGGAATCACAGCCCA